>PVLA01003377.1:79769-132329 GCA_004027455.1 Hydrochoerus hydrochaeris
GGAGTTACTAGAAACCTTCTAGATAACTTTGTGAAAACTAATTGTGAAATTTTACCTTCTGTGAGTAGTATGAGAGAGTTTATACAAAAGCTTTAAATGAAAGAGCTCATGGAGGAGGATTTGCAAAATTCCTGTGAGACAACTGCCCTGAGACACTGGACAGGCAGCCAGAGACGGGCAACTAGGACACATATGTTACACCACCGGCCACCTAAGACAGGCACAGGACCAATTGCTGTCCTGCAGGCCCATGACGGGTAAGGCCTGGTTGGGTTCGTATGAAGAGTCCTTGACCTAAGACAGGCGCTGTCCTACAGGCAGCCAGAGACGGGCAACTAGGACACATATGTTACCCACCGGCCGCCTAAGACAGGCACAGGACCAGTTGCTGTCCTGCAGGCCCATGACGGGTAAGGCCTGGTTGGATTCATATGAAGAGTCCTTGACCCAAGACAGGCGCTATCCTCACAGGGCCTGCCATACTCCCATAAGTGATAAGGGAAAAAAATGTAGGGAGAGGCATGATAGCTTCACAGCTGCCGCTCTATCTCTCCCTCCTGTGGGCATCCAGGTGCATCGGCTTACATTTTCCAAGATAATTAAGTAACAAGAGTAAAGTGTTACAAAGATGAAAAAAGTTGATTATCACATGTTGTTTAAGATTGTCCCTGCCTGGCCCTAAGCCTGGGACGCTTCCTGCTTGGGGTTTGGGTTGCTGCCAAAAGTTAGCAAATATATATTCCAGCTTCTGAAAAATAAAGCAGATTCAGATTCACTCGCAGACTGGTGTGCAGTGTTTTCTGTCTCTCACTCGCCAACTCCCTGACCACCTTTGGAACCCCTGAGCCCTGCCGCAGCTGGACTCCGGCAAATATTACAGTGAACTTAGTGAAAATGTAGATATGTAGATGATCAATGTATTTGTGCTACTGGTATTAAAATAGTACTTTTTAAATGTAGTTTACCTTAACATTCTCAGTTAAGAATGACAGGCACACATGCCAGAAAATAAACACAGTAATGAAATTAGCTGATACATTTTTATTCACTGGCCACTGATTAAATGGGTGCACAGAAAATGGCCTTCTGTGCCTGAAAACAAAAGTAGCTAAAATTTTTTTCCTTAGATAAATACAGTGATACAAGTGATAAAAATTCTACCCAAATCTATGAGTTGTCTCGTTCCTTCCCAAACTTCTTTTCACTAGAATATATTAGGTTGAACCATGTGAAACTAACAATTTTTTGAGCATTTTTTTATCTAAAAGAACTTAAGTTTCATGTAATTCAATCTAAGAGGCACAGCTTTCTGCCAAATTAATTTCAAGTTCTTGAAGAGCAAGCAACAATGCTGTTAGAAAGAAGCCCATTATAATAGAAAGCTGGTTTATCATCCCCTCCTGCTTGAAGAAGAATTGTCCAGAGATCAGTATGTAACATAACAGGTGAGCCAAGCAAATGTGTGAAATGGTGAAATAAAATTAAGAAAAATATTTTCTGTCTTCCCTTATTAGGGACAGTACAACAAAGCTTCTGAGTACTTCCAGCAAGCTTTTGACACAACAGTAGAGCTAATGAATGCGTCTCTGATGGAGGAAATGCAAGTTCATTATGGAATAGCCAAAGCTCATCAGATGATGCCGGCCATGAACAGTTACATAGAATCTCAAAACCTCTCCAGCCTCGACTACTTGCTGTCATGGAAGGAGTGCAGACGTGACACTGATCTTGATCTGGTTGTTGGTAAGGCTTTGATCTTTAAAAGCTCTTTTGTATCATTCTTAATAATAGTTAAGTCCTGTTCACTGGGAAACTTTATTCCATCATTGATTCTAATAGGACTGAAGTTTTGTTTTCAGTCAATTCTTTACTACATGAAGGTTGGTTATACTTTTGTGCCAGATTATCCCTTCAACATTTAAGAGAAGCATAAAAATAATAGCCAGGATTTCTCCTACCTGATAAATCCAGTATTTCCCCAGTCACCTCAAGTAGTCCCATCTATTAATCAGTTGTAAGGAATGTGAAATAAGTTCATGCTTTTTAAAATGCTCAGTGTCACACCATAAAAGGACAAGAGCAAATGTCAACAGATGTTCATCAAACAAAAACAAATACTGATAGATGTATTATATGCTTATCTTACTGATGGCAACTAATATTCCTATTTTTTTATCCAGTTGAGCTTGAATATTAATTTAGAAAAGATTTGATATAGTTTCTCTTTATAACTACTTTTTACCCTACACATTTTTTCTTGGGAAGAATTAGAGTTAAAACAGTCAAAAACAAAACACTAGAGAGAATAGAAGGATCTGTTCTGTGTGTCAACTTGGTTAGCTAATTCTGTTACTCTTCCTGTTGTACAAAACACATACCTGTCATTCTTCACTAGGTTGACACTGTATGTCAGCTTAGTTAGGTTGTCATTCTCAGTGAAAAATGCTAAAATGGAGTATTTAAAAAATAAAACAGCAACAACAACCAAAAAACAAAGTACTTCCCATGGTAGACCTTGAAGTTACATAGTTATTCATTTGCAAATCAAAATTTTTAATGTAAATATTTTGCAATATTTAAGCATAGATTCATTAGAATCATGAGGCAAAACATTTGTAATCTGAGCTCTTTTTCTCTTCCTTCAGTCATTTAGAAACGCCAACAACCCACTCTGGTATTGATTTTCTCCATAGGATAAACTAGTAAATAGTAGTAAATTAGGCACAAAACATTTCATATATTTTAGAATATGATTCTTTCTCTCTGTTCCCAGAATGATTGTCATTCACTTCTTTGTAAGCACTTTTCATCTGTCATATCCAGCATCTCACCAAAGCCATCTCTGTTATGCTTTAGTTGCTCAATTAAAAGTATGAGTTTCTCAAAAACACATCTTGATTCTTGGTATTTTCTACAGAAGATGCAATGTTTGACTACCATAGTCTCAAGTAAATATTTATTGAATTAAATATAATTCAAGATGAGTATGTATTCCTACCATAATCTCATTTGCCCTAACCATTTTTTAAAAACAAAATTCATAGTTTCCCTGAGAAGCCTACGATCCCACACCGTACTTGGATTACCATCCAATTATCACATGAATGAAGAGCGACACTCACCAAACATGATGTTGACAAAATGAAAAAATACAAAAATATTATTTGGAAACCTGAGTTGCTTTTAAGTTTTCAACTTTTGCCTTTCTTCTACGAAGAGGCATCTTTAATCTTGCTACTGAGGGGTCCCATGTATTCAGAAAAAAGCAGATCAAAGACTTAAAAGATACATGATAAGAGCTGTACAGTTATCGTCACCTCTGAGACTCCCATCCTCCAAACAAATCATTAGCTTGGAGAGCAGGCAATATTCTTTTAAGCAGAGGAACATGACCCCCTAAGGGAATAGAGCAGTGAGAGCACTCAGGTCCCCAGATGAAATAGAACAGTGACTCACCAGCAAAACACTCTCATCTCTACGCCTTCAGAGGGAACCGGCACACACAGGCACTTTCTCACTCTGCTAACACTTACTCATGGAAAGAATGACTCATACTCTTCCTTCCCTTCCCAGTAGCAAAATAAAGAAGAGATCCCTCTCCCAAATTTAGGAATTTAGAAAAGAATTCAAATTTCTTACACTTCAATAAAATTATTCAGGCCTGAAGCAACTGAAAGTGGTTGGCTTGTAAAGCTATAGCCTATGAATTTCTGATGATTTCTCCAGAGTATAGTTTGTCCTCCTTACTGGAACTACTATCTCTCCACTAGAGGAGGAAAAAAAATTTAAGTAGGAAAGCCTAATTTATCTTGTCTTTTGGAGATCACAGAATCAGTTGTTAACTAGCAATACAAAAACACTTTCCTTATTCAATTTAATAGCAATGTAGCCTGGACATGTAATTATAGTCATTTAAATGCTAGCACTGTTAACCATGTTGTTGATAATAATTATATCAGTAATGTGACTGACTGTAGTGCACTTTGTTATTGCAGCCAAATGTGAAGTTTATCAGACAAATAATATGCAAACCCTGAGTATAGGACTAGATAAAATTGCTGGCTTGTCAGTACTTAAAGACACTATTTCCTGTGAAATGCATGTAAAGATTTACTTGAGTGGCAAAAATATCGTACTAGTTTTATGAATAATTTAATATTATCAAAAGAAAAGAGTCAAAATCATGACCGTCTCACAGGGCTTGGTTTATGTAGTCTTCATGTTACACTCAAGGTTCAATATCACACCTTTTCCTTACTCTGTTCTTTGATTGTGATTTTTATTGGTGAACTCATCCTTGTAGTTACAGAATGTGAAAAAACCCACAGTCACAAGTCATGTTCTGTGATGGTCAGCTGCTTCCATTTGTTAAATAGCCTTAATGAAGAGGAGAAAGTCATGGTCTTACAGGAAAAGACAAAAGCAGGTCTCATCCATCTTGTCACCACACAGCAAATCTCTGCCCTTCCTAAAATGTTCCAAAATATGACACAGAAAATGGTTCTGGGAAACGGTTCGGTTTTCAATGGTGAAAACTGTCACTGAATCAAAGCCCACCTTCCTGGCAGTGTGGTGTCACTGAGATGAGCTATGACACAGGAGCCTACTGATCTGGTTTCTAGCACCACACTGAGCACTCAATAGCTTTGTGATGTTCAGCAAAAGATTTCAGTTCGAGTTTGCCTAGCTTGTTATCCCACATTCAACACAGATCACTGATAGATTCCTCTGGAACTGATCCTGCCTCCTCAGTAAGAGCTTTTTCCGGAGCATTTTGTACCTTTACAAGTACAATATAGATTTCCATGAGCATTTGTCAATCCTCCCTGCAAATGTAGGTTTCTGTGGGCTTCTGCAAAAGGGGGTTGTTATCATTACATATTAAACAACTGTACAAATGCTGAGTCTAAGGAAATCCTTTTGCTAAAATATAGACATTTCTAACTCTGATAGCATAGGCAATTTTTCTTTTCTTCAGTGGCATTGTTGAGGTTTCTAAACCAAGCAGACTCTTTCATCTGCAGATTTTCGATTTATCCTCCTGTTTTCCCACCTTGCGTCCTGCTTCTCCTTAGTATTTCCTCAACCCCTGCCCTGCCCTCCACTGTTTGCAGAGCTATCAATTCCTGAATACTCCACCCTTTCTACTGAGTGTTATTTTTTTCTTCTTGCACTGCAGTTTGCAGTGGCTCTGCCTCTAAACCCTTTACTTTTCCTACTCTTTCTTTCCGTCTTCTGAAAATAAGTTAAACTCTTCTTGACAGTTTTTGAGTTTTGCAGAATCGTAAAATGGTTTAGTTGTATAGTACCAAAGAAATCCACAGGTACTTACCTGTACTTTCAAATGTCCTCAGGCTCAAGGAAAACCTGTCATATTATAATACCTAAAGGACAAAATGCATCTATAATTCTAGTCTCTAAAATTCTAACCTAAGATTCTTTATACATGTTGCACTTTCTTAAATATCATGGTACTTCATAGTTAGAATATGCTATGCCTACCATTTTTTCATGTTTATTTCTATTTTTACTTTGTGCTTGGACAGACTTAAGGCTCTGTTATAGCTTCCCATTTAAAACAGTGTTTATGCAGATGGATGAGAAATAGTAAATTCACTTAAAATGCTAGAGAGTAAAACCTGCTAGATTTGTGGCCATGCCTAGGATTTCTGAAGATTACGTTTTAGACTAAAATCTGGATAAAAATAATCATAGAGAAAAGAAACAGATATGACTCCCCTTCTGGTCCTAATAGAGTAATGATATCAAGGTTTACCTTTCTGCTTTAAATGGTTGAAAAACCAAAGCATATGAGACAACTTTTTTGTAGACACTGGACTACAGGCAGTACAGCACGGTGACCCTTGCGAAAGGGAAAATAAGTGGGTTGAGCTGCGTAAGTGCACCAGGGTTCTGCCTAGAAAGGGTTCCTAAGTTACAGACAGATGGGGAAGCAAGGCAGCCTGAGAACAGAAGAGATGAGACGCTGACCTGCAAGTTCAGGGAGGCTGAGGCATCTGTGTTCACAGCAAATAATCTGAAAGGAAAGAGCTGCACAGAGAGAGAGGGTGCAGAGTTCTGCAGTCTTCAGCTGAGTACGGGACAGAGAGAGAGGGTGCAGAGTTCTGCAGTCTTCAGCTGAGCACTGAAGAGTACGGCTTGTGAGGAAATTACCAAAGGCCAGAGAAAATGCCAGCTGAAGGGACCATGTAGAACACTTAGGCTTAAATACAGCTAGGAATCCTTTTGTGTTCCCACCATCCAGGAAAGCCTCTGAGAGAATGGGGCATCAGCAGGAGGCACAAAGGTGCTGCCTCAGTAATGGAGAATATTTAGCCCTAGAAGAAAGGCTACTTTGGTGCAACCTAACTGAGCTGAAAATGAGTATCCAGAAGATGAAACTTCTTTAAGTAACCTAACTGAGAAGAACAAACCCCACGAATAAATAATAGGAGGAAGAAATAGCTAGCAACTCTATAAAGTAAAAGTTTCAATATCTGGCATGCAAACAAAATTATCTAGACAAGCCAAGAATCAGGATAGCAGAGCACACAATAATGAGAACCCAAAGAAGAACTGACTCCAAGATGACATAAATGATATCAGCAGGCCAAAAAAAAAAACCCAACCATTTAAAGCATACCATTCATATGTTCAAAAAGTTAGCAGAAAAATTGAACTTGTAGACTCAGGGAAGAAAATTTAAAAGGACCAAATTGAATTTCTAAAAGAAAGAAATGAAATGTCCATAATGAAAAAAGTAAATAGCAGATTAGAAAATGCAGAGAAAATAGTGAACTTGAAGTTATAGCCATGGAAACCATCAAAATTGAAACACAAAGATAAAACACTGAAGGACACAAACAGAGCCTGTAGAAAATGTAGGTCGGCTGCAAAAAGCTTAGTGGGACTGAAGACCCATGGGTTGGGGCAGGGGAGATAACAAGCAAGAAGAAAAAGAAATTTAAAAGACAGTGTTTTTTTTCTGAATTTGAAGAAAACTGTGAATACAGATTTAAGAAGCTTTAGCGAACACTGAGAAAAAAAATTAAACATTAAACAATAAACCAATCACAATCACAGTGTTTGAAAAATGGTGATAAAGAAACATTTTATAATCAGCCACTGTGGCACACAGTTGGAGCAGGACACATCACATCCACAGAAGCTCAGTTAGGAGGAGATCTCTCACTGAAAACAGTACAAACCAGGAGAGAAAGGAACAACATATTTATTTAAAGGATTGAAAAAAAAAAAAGAAACTATAAGACCTAGAATTCTTTGCTCAGTGAAAACATCTTTCAAAATAATAAAGATTTTATTTCTAGGCACGCAAAAGCTGAGAGAATTCATCACTCACACACTTGTAGGAGAAATGTTAAAGATGGTTCTTCAAACTGAAGGAAAATGAATCCAGGTAGAAATCTGGGTCTACACAAAGAAGTGAAAACTAAAACTATGTCCCAGGCTGGGAGGGTATCTCAGTGGTACAGCATGTGGTTAGCAAGCTAAGGCCCTGGGTTCCATACTCAGAACTACAACAAAGAACAAGAGAAGAAAAAAAGTCAGTAAAAATACTTATATTTAAAATTTAAAATTTTTGACTATGTAGATCAAAAATAACAATAATGTATTATGGAACTTACAATACGGTGATAGTGAGTATAAATTAAATGGAGAGGCCCCCGCGTAAGCTCAGTGATGCATACATGATTAGCATACTCGATGCTCTGAGTTCAATTCCCAACACAAACAAAGATGGGGAAGTATTATTCCGCTGAGGAATTTTCAGTTTCAGCCAAGTAGACAACTACCAGTTTCAGAGCCTCCATAGTTCAGCCTTTGGACCAAATTTCTCCAGTGCTCACATAATCAGTCTCTTCTTTTGAGAACACTGTTTCAGCCACCCAGATCTCAAAGCCTAGAAGCTGGGCCATCCATAAAGGGGTGTGTTTGATTTCTATCATGTTCTTCTCTCAGACTGCAGAGACCTTACTTGGCTTAAGGTGGGTACTTTATTTTACCTGTGTAACTTTTTTTAAAATTTTACTTTAAAGAGAATAAAACTAGCAAAATAAAACAATAAATCCAATGAAAACAAGACAGTGTAAGTGACACAGGACTTCAAAACAAGATAGTAGGAAATCAACAATGGTTATCGTAATGCCTCTTGTCTTCAAAATAGCTGCCCATACCTTCAGACATAGTAAAGTCAAACAAAACAGAACAGAATAGAACCAATAAAAAAAAAACAATGAATGCAATACAGGACTTCAAAACAAGAAAACAGTAAATCCAAAATGGCTACCATAATATATCTTGTTATCTTTGAGACAGCTGCACATGCTATCAGACACAGCAAAATCAAACACGATAAAACAGAATAAAACCCAAGCAAACAAAACAGTGAGAATGACACAGGACTGCAAAATAGTATAACAGGGAATTAACAATGGCCACCGCCCTTAGGAGAACAACCAAAGAACTACACTGCGCACTACCGTCCTCCAAATAGATGATCATAGTACCAGCTTCAGGCCTGCAAAGTCAGTGCAATGCTAAACACTACAAGCATTAAGCTGTGTTTCCCCTCATCAGCTATCATCACAGCCTGTGTCCCTCCAGACCAGCCAGTGGCTTACAGGCTGGGGGTGGGGAGAGGAACATTGGCTCTTCTTGTCTCCCTGCCCACTCACCAGGGGGCTGGCATCTGGCTCTACTGCAATCAGCCTGCACCAACCCACAGGAGGTTGTAGCTTCTTGTTGATTTCTTCAACCTGGGTAACTTTTGACTCCAAATCATCACAGGCTTCTGCACAGAGGAAGTCTCTAGTGCCAGCCTTGTGAGTGT
The DNA here is from genome assembly GCA_004027455.1 of Hydrochoerus hydrochaeris. Lineage (NCBI taxonomy): Eukaryota > Metazoa > Chordata > Mammalia > Rodentia > Hydrochaeridae > Hydrochoerus > Hydrochoerus hydrochaeris. Next base: position 88,621 of record PVLA01003377.1, read on the forward strand.
TGGTGGGTATCTTGCTATTTGCTATGAGAAATTATTTCAGGGCCATTATACACATTTCTGAATACAAAACTGGAATCAACTATACCTACAAGGAACCCTAACAAGAGTAAATTTTTAAACAGCAAAAGAGTCATAGAAGTCTAAGATAATAATGGTAATGTTAAGAGCAATTCATTTTTTATATGTACACATTTAATGGTGTAAGCAAGCAAAGAATTCCAAGTAATTTTAAAACAGAAATTTGACTGTACATCTCTAGTGAGTATATCTTACATGATTCCTCACTCTACCAAAAAAATAAAAGCAAATTGCTTTCAGAGACTACTCTCATTGGTGTTGATATTAGTGATATTATTGCAACACTGTGGAATATATAATACATCAAACATAAAATTTGATAAGTCTTTTATTCCCAATGTCCTTCCAAACTCAGATTCTTTGTATTGGTTAAGTTTCCTCATTTGTAAAATTGACGTGTGAGAAGGTGATTAGACTGCATAAATTCTGAATTCCTTCTTAGTTCTTTAAATCTAAGATTCTTACATTTCAGAGAAAATACTTGCATTTTTAAATTTTATTTTGCTCTAATCAATTTTAAGGAAATATTTAAAACCAGAACTATCCTGAGTTTTTAAAACGTCATTGTTCCCAATGTGATTTGCAGTAAGTCTCATATAAATAATTCCTTTAATTGCTTTTGCCATGATATCACAAGTATAGTAACATATTGTGGGGTAGGTGGGTAAAGGTTAGGGATAATTTTTTTTTTTTTTTTTGTACTGGGTATTGAACTCACAACCTTGCGCTTGCTAGGCAGGCACTTAAGTCATTGAGCTAAATCCCCAGCCCCAAGGGGTAATCATTAACAGTGACTTGAAGTTCCTTAATTTACGGTAACACTTCTTTAAGGCTCTTCTTTTCTTTTTAAGAATCAGAAACACAGAATTAAGGAAAAACTCCAAAAGAGCCAAAGCTGTGAATTGAGAAGACACATAGTTCAGTGATGAACAGTCTTCCATGATGGTAATCCCCACATTTTGTGTAGCGAGGCATTTGGGTTTTGAATTCCATTTCTTTGCTTGAACTCCATCTCCACTACTTCATAGCCAGTGGATCTGGGTAACTTTGTCTCTATTACCTCATTAATAAGAGAAAGATGATAGTTCCTTCCTTACTATATTGGCTTGAGGGTCAGTGACAAAATGTCCCATAAAGAAGACCTTGCTGACTGCCTACCCACTGGCCTTTGCCCAGTATCTTAGTCATTTTCCTCCTCCAAATACCCAATGCCCACAAATTAAAGAGGTTGTTTATTGGGTTCATGGTTTTTAGAAGATTCAGCTTGTGGTCCAAAGAAAGAAGAGCATTGGTGGAAGGATCTGACAAAGAAGAGCCATTTGTGGCATAGCTGACAGGGAGCAGAACAAGAAGGAAAGAGCCAGTGAGGGAGACAGTCCTTCCAGGTGATACCTAAGTACCTGCCTCTTCCAACCAGGTCCCACTTCTTAACAGTGTGCTCAGCTAAGGAGCCTCCATGACCCAATCACCTTCCAAAAGCCCCATTCCTGAACATGTGAGGCTTTGGGGAAGGGAGGCATTCTAGATCTAAACTGTAACATTTGACTTCGTAACATTAAGCCCTAGTGAAAGAATTCTATGTTCTTACTTGCCACAGTCTTTGAGGAGGTGAGGCTTTTCTCTATTCCTAGATGTTGAATATGTGCTATAAAGGCCAATATCTGTGACCTCATCACACTTGTCGGGTGACTGCTGTAAGCAGAGGTGTAATTCTATAAGAAGCGACATAATTCTAGTTAATGATATGAGAGAAGAAAATCTGAGAAATTCCTAGACAAGTTTTTGCATTAGTCAAATTTTTATCACTGGTACAAATAACTGATATAAACAACTTAAGGAAAAGAGTTCGTGTTGGCTTACTGTTTCAGCGCGTGGTTGGTTCGGTTGCCTTTGGGTCTACGGCGAGACAGAACATTGTAGAAGTGGGGGCATGTGGCAAAGAAGGCTGCTCATCTCAGTGTGGTCAGGAAGCAAGAAGAGAGAAGGAAGGTTTGCAGCTCAGCATTCCTTTCAAGAGGCAGCCCTAGTGACCTGTCTTCTGTTAGGCCCCACCTCCTAAAGGGCCTTCAGCTCCACGGGCTGAGGACCAACCAATCATAAGGGCCTTTAGATGACATTTAAAATGCAAACTATAATAGTTTCCCTTTTGCCTGGTTTAAAGGTTTATACGTGAATATGTGATGCCTGGGGTTGTTATAGCCAACTTACAACTAACCTATCAAAATGCTGAGATGGCAGCAAGAAAGTGCAGAATCTAAATGTTTAGTGTCTTTTCTGAAAGAAAGAAAAAAATTTTTTTTCTTTTTTTTGTACCAAGAATTGAACTCACAACCTTGCACTTGCCAGGCAGGCACTGTGCAGCTGAGTTATATCCCCAACCCACTGGAGGCTAAATTAAGCAACCCTATAATTGCCACCACTTTATGTGGGAGACAAACTTCCCTATTTATTGTATTACTTTTAATTGGCTGAATTTTAAGGTGAAATGGGCTGAAAATGACAAAACCATAGTTAATTGTAACTAGATTTTAAAGGCAAAAAGGAAGCAGAATTTGAGCCTGAATTTCAGATTTCCTCATTTATATACAGTTCACCCAACATCATATATTTTCTAAAGAAGTTAATATTTACTTCACTGAGAAGTAATAATGTAGCTCTAGATCCCTCGGGTTGAAAGATTTTTTTCTTTTCTTTCTTTTTTTTCTCTTTCTCCCTCTGAGAATCTCCTTCTCTATCTGTTGTTCAATAAAAGAGAATTCTTGATTGCTCAGACAAAAACTATGCTTCTTTTAGATTCTGCTCACAGTGCTTGGTAGCTGATGGTGCTACCAGTCTTAACTTTCCGTACACACTGAACTCATCACTTTCAAGAAAAACGTGGCTGCATTTCTTTATTGGTTTTATTTCAGTTTGTTCTTTCATTACTAGTTTGAGAAGATCATGAAGAGTATGTTGGGTGGTTGTACCACAGAAAGCCACAGTAAATTCTGGAGCCCTATCAGTAGAAGGCCAGGGTTTGAAGTTCTGTAGAAATCCACTTTTCACTCATTTATATTGGTTTCAATCCCAGTAAGGAATCTAGCCTCTTCTGTGACAGTTATGTCCTGTTATTTGTGGTCATTGATAAACATACCAATGTAGCCAAATCCTTTCTACCACTGGTTGAATTTGGGAGCAAAAATTCCTCTCTTATGCATATTTTACCCTTTGTTGGTAAGACTCTGTTAGGGCAAGTCTAGTGATTATTGATTCATAAAATTTCTTCTGAAAAAGGAAGTGATATGCCATAATATTTAAAGTGTGAACATATTTGAGGCATGAGTTTTGCTGGCTTTATAATTCTTTACAAAGTTTCCCTGATCTGGGAGGGGTTTTTTTAAATATAAATATTCATGATCCCAGAATTTGCTTTTCTTTAAATTCTTTTTACTTTGTCTTCCTTGTATTTTTAACTCCTAGATCAGAGTGAATGTTCTATAATCTAGATTCTTTTTATGACAAATACTCTTCAGAAATAGTACCTTGCAAGGGGTGTCTGACTTGAATCTCAGTTCCTAGCTATGTACTTCATTTTTCATGGACTATGCCTGCTTCTTGGAGATGAACACAATGTACTCAATACAGAAAAAAATGGGCGAGAATCTTATGAGAAGAAATAGAAAAAATTCCTTAATTTTAATGGCATTCTGTCCTGATCAGTGTCTTGACCTTCTTCAAATAAATCACCGAATCACCATAAATGTACTTGAACATATTTACTTTCTGAGCTCTCCAAACTTTGTGACATTGAAATAAATATTAAAAGCACTAACCGATATTCACCATCCTTAAATCCTTAAACACTACAATGTATTCAGGTTTCTTTCTTCTTTTCATTTCATTCTAATCTTCAATAAAAATGTTTGAACAAATACATGCTCTTTCATTATTCCTGTTAAATTAAAAAAAAACTGGACTTTGTCCAATCAACAGGAAAAACTAATGTTAATTCATTGAAGTACCTTCAACAAACTGTATTTATTGGCATTTATCATGGAATCAGGCACCTAAAGAAAAGACCAGTTAATTTTAAACTTTACTGAGTCTGATATCTCTGCATTAAAACTGTTCATTTTATTGTATCAACAGGTAATGAAGTGTTTTATGCACTCTCACCAAAGGAAGTTTAGTTCAGTATTTTCAAAGATTTTTCTGTCCTGGGATGGGATATTTAGTCTTCAAGTCTGCACATATGTTAAATTCAGATATGAAAAATAAAAATGGATAAAATAAATGAAGTGAAACTTCAAAATTAACAGTGAAGAAGATTAGTTAAGAAAAGTCAGGAAAGTAGATCAAACTATCATAAAATTTTGAGAACAATATTTACACTATTCAGATCCTTTTAGCTTAAAGTTTTACCATCACCCTCTAACAGGATTATGAAAACAGAGAAATATACTGTTTAACAGAAAGCTATTAATTTTCTTATATCACAATATACAAACTATTTGTGTTGTATGTAGTGTAAGCAAAAGAAACAACATATTTTTTCAGAAAAGTCTTAAGCACAGGTGAATAGACTGATGTTATGTTTTGATCCTAGGACTTATCTCTAAAAATATAGATGCCCAAATATCTACTTTAACTACCTCTCATCTGAAAGAGTTCCCTTGTCAAGTCACTTATCTCTAATGCCTTGTGCTGTAATCTCATCTAAAAATGTATATGATAAAATGTGACTATTCTTTAGTTATTTGTGTGGTAGGAAATAGAGAAAAAAACATTATAAGCACCACTTTTTAATAATTTATAATTACTTGCATGAATCTACTAAGTTTAAGCACCCAATTAGATGACTAATTATGTTGAAAATCCAAGTGGATGCCTAAATAGATGACCATGCCTGGAGGCCCTTCCGGTTATTTCTGCTGTCTCATTTAACCATGCAAATGTTATTAAGCATTTCTGGCTAAAATTTTTCAAGCATGTACAAGTGTAATTGTATAGATAATTATGAATAATTCTGTCACTTTCCATATGTAATATACAAATTTTTCCATTTTTATTTTAAACATCACCTTTCTAGTGGGTACCCTTCTCAGAATAAATACAATTTATAAAAGGTAAATAGATCAGACCAAAAACAACCTATTGCCCTTCAGAATCTCTTCTTGACTTCTTTGCACATTAATTTGAAGAAAAAGAGAGAAAGGCTGAGTCATATACTAAAATTAAAACAAATTTAAAATATCCATAAAGGGAATGATCCATATTCAAACATGCATTCAAAACTATGATTCAATAATTATGATATAACCATATGGAAGTCAACCAAAATCTACATAAATGTTTACAAAAAAACTTAATAGCAGGAATACAAAAGAATTTATTACACACAAAAAATGTATGCAACAAATGTTTCAAGTTTGTACATCCCAAAGCCAAGTTTGTATAATAGCAGAAAATGTCCACAAAAAATTTTTAGCATGCGTACATGTTGGTAGGCTAAATTCTTTCCTTGGAATCTATTGAGAGAGCTGTACAATATAGAACCCCCTGCCTGATACCATTCCTTGTCAGATTGGATTCTGCACAGTCCTATTCAGCTTTTTTCTCGATAGTTCAAGTGATAATGAAAGGCCAGGTTTTCCTCATTAAGTGTGTGATAAATCTTTAATACAGGTAAAACTCCTTTTGTGGGTCATAAGGTAACATGTCCTTAACTCCAAATTCATCATGTTGTATACATTAAATATATGCAGCTTTTTTTTATAGCTCAATAAGACACCTATAAAAGTCTTTTTCCAAGGATAAATTTTCTCAGAAATAGCAATACTATGGAGCATTGTTTTAATTCATAGAGGAAGTATGAGAAACATCAAATCAGTGCTTTTATTTAACACATCTATGTCTTTCTCTTCCTTTACATTTTAAAATCAAGTCAAAAGTTTTTTGAATGCTTATTCTCCCTGATCCCAACCTGTTATCAATATTTATCACTTCATAATTTACCTAAAATATTCTACTTTACACAGTTTCGTTTTCTTTTCCTTCCAGAGGTTTCTAACATTTCACTTCCCCAGGTATTTTACTTGCCCACATTGAACGCTGGCTAAATATCACAAATTCACAACGCCACAGGTCCAGGTGGAATATGGCAGCACCATCACTGAGCGCCGTTCGTTATTCTCCACTGTGGCACAAGTGGAATTTTCTCACTGCATCCTACTTAGATGAAAGACATTAGATGGTCTCTCTAAAAAGGGATTTTCAAAGTATCGTCAACATGCATGAGAATTTTTTCTCTACTTAGTTTTGAAATGAAACACAAGAGACCCCAGACAAAAGCTATATCGTGAGTCTCATGGTGCAAAATCAGGGTTCCAATCTACCTGATGTTATACAGTCACTTTGTAAAATGTTTCCCGATTTCAAATTCACTTCTACTGTGGATGGAATAATGTCTTCCATGGAAGTGAGATCACTGTAGCAAAGCTTGTCATGGGGGCTCTCTCCTCATCCTCTAGCCAAAGCAAAATATTCTGACTTTTATGACTATAAGTCAAAAGAATCCTCTCCCATCAATTCAGCTTCAAAACCAGAAAGGGGACAGAATTGTTCTGTGTTCACGGGGGAAACATGGGGTTAAGGTGGACAACACTGGAGGAAGTGTTCAGTTGACTTGCTGCACCGTGAAAGGCTGTGCGGTGCCAGCTAATGACCTGCAGGTTCTGAATCCTCAGGTCTCTCAGGTGGGTTCAGTCGATCAGTTTCAGCAGAATGATGAAAAGGTTGAGATAAAATAAACTGACAGTTGCTACTCATCGTAAGCAGCAAGCTGTACCCAGGCAGCTGAGACCCTGAGAGCCCTCCTCCTTAAACAAAGGCTTTCACTGCAGTGAGCAATGAACTCCAAATAAAAAAAAAAAAAATGGGGGTGGATTGGCAGCTGGTGACCGAAGCAAGGCGAGAGAGGAGGGAAACTAGGAAACACAGCAATTGTTGACTAATTAGAAACCATTCCCACCTACTTAATACCAACCCATTAAGCAGAAAACACTTTTCATCTTCGTCTCCTGCTACACATGACACTGTACTCAAATTGATGCTCACACCCACTGACTGCCCTAATGCCCACAGAAGAATACACCACAAGTTTAAGAATGCAGTAATTGACTTGGGACAGTGAAACCGCAGCTTTCACAGTCTATTTTCTGAAGATACTAATGCAGGGTTTCTGATGCTTCAATAAAGTAGTCATATCCGTAAAGTGACAGCTGTCAAAAATTGGCAAACACAGGAAAAACCCCAACTATGCCAGTCTTATTTGGGCCTTAATAGTAAACAATCGCATAAATCAATTTCCTCACTTCAGGGGTAGAAATTCAAATATTTGGCTTAAATGTCTTAACTCTTATTACCACTATTTTCACCACATTTATGATATACATACACATGCACACAGAGAGAACACAATTTTTAAGATTACATAGAAAGTATCACAGAAAGTATGCAGTTGTATTATCTTTTTGCAGTATGTTTACTAGTCACACTTTTACACTTATGGGAATTTATCCTAGCAACCCAAGTGAATTGCTGGAAGTTTAATCCAATAAGATATTATTCATTTAATGTGATTATATTATTTTGAAAAATTGTTCACCCTTTCTAAGTAACTTTGGTGTCTCTCAATAACATTTATGTGAAAAGGATGTATGTATCTGAAATGTTGCTTTGGTTTGTTTTTTACAAAAGTTTTTTTCCTGCACTTAAATAACAGCTTCTAAATTTTATACAGATTTTCTGTTCTTGTGTACCCAATCACTATTTCTGAAATATCAATAGCAATATTAATCCAATTCTTACAGATGTTGGATTAGAAAGTAGACAGGATAACAAATTGTTCTCCTAAGCTATGTCATAACAACTAGAAAAGAGTTGGGGAATTAATAGGATTTTTCAGGAACTAAAGTTTAGATTCATTTCATGGAAATTTTCCATATGTACTATGTTGGGATTTCATAGTAGAAACTTCAGTAGGTAAAATGATTCTAACTAGAGAAGCAGAGCACAGGATTATGACTTCATCCATGTGCATGAAGTGAGGTAAGAGTCAAACAATTTTTAATTAATAGAATATATTACACTTTGCAAGTTGCTTCAACTGTATTATTTTAAATAAGTTATTTTGAAGGAAGACGTAATTATTACTAAGAGTATTGCCTGGCAGTGCTCAACATTTGTAGAGATACACACCGACACTCGTGCATCTTACCTTGCACTCCCACTGGGTAAGAGGGGACCTGCAAAGACAGTATGCTGGAGAAAAAGAAGGAACATCTTCTTGCTTTAAAATTATGACCTGATTCCAAAAGGCAGCTCCAATCATTGGTAAGAATTTAAACCATTGATAACAAACCTTTTCAGTAATTTATAGAAAAATTCTTCTAGTGTCACAAATTTCACTATTTCTTTCCATTGAAAGTGAATGTGTGTGTGCATGTGTATCTGTGCAAGTGTATGTGTGGTAAGACAAATTAAGATCAATACTAATAGAAATGACAAATGTTTTATTATAAAACTACAGTTTCAGTTCTGAAATCAGATATCTCAGTGACGTCACTAATGCGAGATGTTCCTTCCTTTCTCCCCGGAGTAACATCTTTGCAAGACCCCCTAACCCTGTGGCAATGTGCAAGGTAAAATGCATGAGTGGTTGGTGTCTATCTTTCTACAAATGTTGGGCACTGCCAGCAGTACTCTGAGTAATAATTATGTATGCATTCAAAATATCTGCTTTAAAATAGCACAATTTAATCATTTGAAAAATGTGATGCATGAGTAAAGGTTTAGATTCTTAGGCTATGGAAAATAAGGTCCTCTAATGACACAATGCCTATGTCCATGCAGGTATCCTTAAAGAAACGGTACTTTAACAGATGTCTTCCATATCCTCAGAGAATAGAGCCAAGGGAAAGAGACTTTAACAATTATAGCTCAAAAGTTTGATTTTGAGCTCTTGTTGATTAAAGTGTAGAAATACTTCACTTATCAGTCAAACCAAACTTTCTTTTGGTGCAGTTTTTTAGTTTGAGTAAATTCAAATTACTTAAAAGTTTGCTATTTTAGAGGGAAGTACATGTGCTCCTCTACAAAAATATTATAAATAAGGCAGTAAATCATCAGCAAGCATAATGACATCAATAAACAACAGCTGAATATAAGAAAATTCAAGTGTACATGCACACACATTCACACACACACACACACACACACACATTCAATTCATAAAACCATGGAGCAATTTGGGGCCCCTTGATGTGGGAGCTAAGTGACCTTGGGAGCTAAGTAGCCTCCTACAATATCACATAATGAATGTGAGGTGACCCTCGGCCGCCTCGAATACATTAGGTTATACTGACTTGTCTGTTTAAGAATGCAGGGAAATTTTAAGAAAATTTTCTTCTGTTGCACTCTAGTAATATAAAAGATCCCGGTTTCTGATTCATCCTCCTTTATCCAGATAAAGAAAGTTAAATTCACTGAAGATAAAGTCAAATACCACTTGCTTAGCCCATTGGGGCTATTTCAAGCAAATGCCATTAACAGGGTAATTTATGAACAGTAGAAATTTATTTCTCATGGTTTCAGAGGCTGAGAAGCCCAAAATCAAGGTAAATATTAATGAATGCTGAGGATGCGTTTTTTATCCCGTAGATGACACTTTACTGTGCCCTTCCATAGTGGAAGGTATGAGCAAGTGCTCTGGGAGTCTCTTTCATAAGGGCACCAATCACATTCATGAGGGTGGAGTCCTTAGACCTGATCACCTCATAAAGATCTCAGCTCTCAATAGCATCACCTAAGGGATTTCAACAGACGAATCTGGGGATGAGATAAATGTTCCGATTATTGCACCTACCCATGGTCACAGAGAGTAGCAGAGTCAGCATTTGAAATCATATCTTCAGTGAGCATATTTGACATTATTTCCACTTCATTGTGCTACCTCCAATTATTTTTTAATTGTTTTTAGTTTGAGTAATTTTGGAGTAAATTCAAATTACTTAAAAGTTTGCCATCTGCCCTCTTGAAAGACGTTGGGAAAACAGGATACTAAATTTACTGACTATATATTTTATATATATATATATATATATATATATATATATATATATAAAATGACATAGCTAGACCAGTTGACCATAGATAAAATGCCCTGAACCTTATTATGTATGTAAATATAGTATATATTTTATATGTGGTATTTATATTTATAAACTATATTTTATCTGAGATTTAGCTCTGTAACCGTTCATCTTTATTGGACAGCTTACAGGATTAGGAAACGCCTTGCAGTTTACTAAAGCACGTTCTTGGGTGTTTTACAGACGCCTGACCTATATGAGGGCCCTAGCAGTTCTTCTCCTACACTGTTTACCTGTTCTGCTTTCTGTCTGTCACGAACTGTGTGCTACCTGGCCTTTTCACTATGATATTTCTGCCTTGGAGTTGACCATAGATCAAATGCCCTAAACCAGGAACCACATTAAAACCCTTCTCCTCCTTTAAATTGCAAGTGTCTGTTGTCATGTTCCAGCAATGGGTGAGCTGAGTAACATTTTACATGGCTGCCTGTCTCAGGAACATATGTCAGTGTGATTATGTTAAAGTAGAAAGGATTGTGTTAAATTTATATTTTACAAGAAGATATTTTCTTGTGGTCTATCAGGAAAAGTTCACTTGGGAGTGTTTAGAGGCTTCCTTTGTCTCTATATCTGTTCAGATGATTTTCTCCTACTCACCAAAGGAGAAGGATTGTCATTGGCTGGGACGAAGACAGTCAGTTTGCACAGAGGCTAGATCTTCATGCATAAAGAAATGAAGAACCGAGTCGATGGGGAGAGAAACTCAGAGACTAAGCAAGAAAGGAAAGAAGGCTTGAGTATAGTGTTGGAAAGATATGGAACATGTAAAAGAATTTCTTAATGAAGAAAATAGCATATGACATTATGGACATGCTAATTACTTTGATTTAGTCATTCCAGAATGTCTACATTTATAAAAGTATCATCTTATATAAATATATGCAATTTTTATTTGTCCATTTAAATGAATAAGAAATGAGGATTGAATAAGAAATGAGAGATTGTGATGCGACATGTTGCATTATGATGATATCTGAAATATACAAGTAAAGAATGTGAGTTATACTCCAACTGCTTTGCTGTTGAGCCATTTCCTGTTCTAGACAGAACTCTCAGACAGGATTACATGGGTTTCTGCATTTATAAGGCCTTCTCAATTTGTGTTTTCTCTGTCGAATTGCTTACCTAGAATGGGTAAAACTTTGGCCAGTTTAAATAAAACATGATTCTTTCCTTCAGGCTACATTTCTTAGATCTTATGCTAAATAATTACTGTAGTACCATAATAATTACAGAATAAATTGATTGGATTTTTCATTTTCTACTCTGCAGATGTTTCCTATGTTATAAGGTAGTTTTCCAAACAATGAAATACAGTAATAAGAAACATTTTACATTGTGGAATAGTAGACTACATTGACATAAAAAAATATTTACATCACAGGTTACTATCACGTATTTTTACCTAAACAAAAACAATGAGATGATTTTTGCACTGAATATGGTATTCTGCAATTTAATTCTCTGTTTCCCCAACAGAGCAATGTCAGGAAACTAGTTGCATGATAAATATATTTTATATATTTGTGTGTGTGTGCATGTACATGTGCAACTGTGTGTTTGTGTGTGTTACTGGGAATAGAACCCTGGAACCTGTACATGCTAGACATGTGATATATGCTTGAAGTACACCCCAGCCCAATATTTCTTAAATGTGTAGTAAAGTAATTAACAGTTGCTTTGTTTCTCTTACCTCCTCTTTCTACTTTCTTCCCTTCTCTTGATAATTAATGTACTTTCAACAATGTTAATTTTAATTACTGATATCTTTATGTGCATTGTTAAAATATTTATTTTTATATAATCATGAACTAAAATACATTTAAAGTGGTTGCTTTTTGCACCAAAATAACAGGAGAGCACCATGTGTGGTATCTAGATGTGTAAAATTCCATTCCTGCTGTGTGTTTAAATGACAATGTCAGGAATCAATTTATAGAAGTAAAAATAGATCTGTAGTGGACAGTTGCACCCTAGAATTTATATCTAGAAAAATATCATTGCTGACCCGTGTTCTATTCAGCTAAACAGCATGTTTAACAGTTGGCATTGTTTGGGGGTATTTGTTTGTTTACTTGCTGTCTAGTAAAAACTGACCTTGAAATTTGCTTGTGGCTGTCATTTTAGATTTTTGTACTGAACATTAAAAGTCAAGGTTTTCCCCGAACTATCAAAATCTTCATCAAGCTTACTGTGCTACTGAATTTCTTCTACTAATGAGTTTCTTTAATACTCCGTAGATGCCTGAAAATACTCTTATAGAGATGTGATCTCTGTACAGTGTACATTTTATTTCTTCAGTATGCCAAGGTGAAAATGTTTCAGAGTACTACTGCGATCAAATTTCATTTTCAGGTAGCCCTAGATTAAAGGTAAATTACTAGAGATGATGCAGTAATGGAATAGCATGTTAGTGAACTTTGCTTGTAACGAAGTTCTATTGATACTAAAATAGAATGAGTTGATTTTATAAAATGTTGGCTTATATTGGGTAAATCTTTAATAACATAGTCCTTACATTAACTTTACACTACACCAAGAAAATGTTATGGTTTGGTAATTGTTGTGTGCATTTTAGTATTTTAATCTTACATTAATTTTATGCTAGGCTGAGAAAATTTGATAGTCTTCCAATTTTTGCATGCATTTTAGTATTTTAATCTTTTTTTTAAAAAAAGAAAAAACTGGGGATCAAACTCATGACCTTGTATATACCAGGCAGGTGCTTATGCCACTGAGCTAAATTCCTGGCCCGGCCCATAGTATTTTAATCTTAAACCATAAAAGTACAGGTGTTTTCAACATTATCTGTTTAAAGATAATGGATTTAAGCTGTAACCCCAAACTATATTTTATTGTGGTTTCAAAACCTGTTTCAGAAATATTAAAAGAAAGGAATATTCTGGTCAAAATTTGATTCTCTTAACTAATTTTCTCCAGGTTTATATGAAAGTCAACTCATTTTAATATGATGCAATCTAAATATTTGTATTGAATATGATTTTATTAAGAAAGGGGTCAAGTTCTATAATACTGAATTAGCCAGTCTAGATATGTTTCTTCTGGGGATAGATTTTATTGTATCATATTTTTTGTTCCTGACAATATATTATCAGGTATATTTCTGAACACATACTTACTTTAAGAACAAGAGTATGTATTTATTTCAAAGCATCTCATACCATTTTCTCTTCCATTATAAGTCGTCATCTTTCTTGCATGCTTTATATTGCACACACACACTAACTAGTAAATTAAAGTTTCTCTGACTGTTACAATCTTTGGGTCTAAGATGTCAGGAGATTTTGGTGTTTGCAAAACTTACCCTAACCCATGAATTCCTTTACCCTGGGAAAGAACAAGGAGAAATTTTCTATAGTGAGACACAAGACATGTGGATTCCAGTAACAATCCAGCCACGTTTACTGCCTGCTTCCTCATTTTCTAATTCACAAGTCATTCCGACTGAACAAGACTGCATGCACGTATTGTGAAAGAATCTTCCAAAGGCTCATGCACTGGAAGTTTGATCCTCAGAGTGGCAATGCCAAAAAAAAGGTGAAGCTGAGGAGAAAATAATTATGTCATGGGATCATGTCCTTGGAAGAAACTAAACTCCAGTTACTTCCCTCTGGAATGAATTGCTAGAAAAGAGCAAACCTGGCTGCTGAGTCTTCTTCCCAGCTTTCTAACTCACTCTGCCATCTCTCCCTTTCATGTGTGCCCTGGACAAACATGGCATCTGTTACACTGTAATGTAGCTGAGGGGAGGGAAGGGGAGGTTACCAGAAAATCAAACAGTCTGGCCCCAATCCTGGACTTTCAGACCCTAAAACTGTGAGCTAAATACGCTTCTCTTCCTTTTGAAGGGTCTAACTTTAGGTATTTTGTTAAAGCAGTGAAACACAGACTAATACTGGGGCTTCTGAAAGATTTCAGTTAAAAAAAAAACCTGATACAGTGTTATTCTGTACATATATTTCAATAAACATTTGCTTAAAGCTTAAGGGATGAACTATAAAGCATACAAGTTCAAAGCTTTGAGTAGCTAGAACTATCCTACAAAAGAAAATTAATCATAAAGAAGAAAAATTCCTACAGATATTCTCCACTGTCTACATGCCTGACTATCTTACCTCATTTGCACAAATGGTATGCACAATCTCTAGAACAGAGCTGAAAAGGCCACCAGGAGTAATGCAGTGGAACACACTTTTTTCTGTGTATGTGTTTAATTATTAAACATCTTAAACAATAAGAACACTTATAATTCAGAAAATGAAGATTCTTGTAACATCTAGACACACACATGTACACACACAAACACACTCAAGTTTAGAAAAGTTCATTTGTATGCTCATCTTATACTCACTAAGATACTTCTAGTGAACTGAAGCACTGTGAATTCTCACTCATACATGCTTCCCCAAAAGCACTTTGAAAAGAAGCAGTCCTCTAAATTCAACTTGGGAGAAACAGATTTAGAAGAATATATGAATTCTGGACATTTTATGACTTTAAAAGTGCTCCTTCACAACTGTTTAAATTTAATTAAAAATATTTAAAGTTCTACTACAAAGCATGATATCATATGTATTTCAAATAGGATGATTTTAGAAGGAATCAGGTACCTCTGTTTTAAATATTATTTTCCTTTTATCTTCTTTACTGAATATTGATACATACTTGAATGTTCCTCGCTTTCTTTTAAATTTAAAAATTTTTTGTTAGAATTGTGTTTATTATCCTCAACAGTTCATAGAAAGATAAAAATGCATATATAATATTTTCAAATTGTAAAATATTCCAATTTTGAGGATCTCTACAGGTCTAGAGTCCCAAGTAGCTATAAATGTCTCACTTGCTGGGATGGAGGTGAAATATAACATCTTATCAGGCAAAAAGATTATTCGAATGTAATACTGAATTTAAGATTCACTTTCTGGCTTCAGCCATGTGGTTATAAGAGGCTCTAAAAGCAGTGAAAATAGCAGGTGGCTCCACTCTCCATGAAAACCTATAAATTCAATCTTATTTTTACCAGCTTCCAGGTTCCTCTTCCATTAAGTAGAGATTCAGAACCAATGTAAAGAAAATAAACTGAGCTGTTGGCAGTTTCACTAAGAGTTACAAGCCAATGACCATCTGGTAAATACAGGAATGACCAGACTCAGTGACATAGAAGCTAATCTAGTCCAATTTGAATTTGTTTTAAAACCCCAGACTACAATAGCCTATTATAACAAAAATTATAATGGAGAATTACATCATCTACTTCTTGTATCTAAAAGATTTAACACATGAGGTAAATACTAAAATTAGTGATAGAGCTCAAATATATTAACCAACAGATCTAGTTTAGGAATGTGTCGTGAATCTTGTTTGAATTCAATTTATAATATTATTTTACACCTTCCTCTGAGCTATAAATTCTTTTCAAAATGCATTGCCCTTATTTGTTTATTTTCTTATGCTACACCTAAACATTGAGAATATAAGAAGTTATTTGGAAAAATTTGAAAATTAGAGGGAACCAAGTTACAAAGGAAATACCACAAGTTACAACAAGGAACTATCTATTGAGTTAGCAGTAAATATCTATTGTTAAACCTTTTTCAAAAGGCCTCTCACAATAATTCTGGAATGTGATATTTGTTTTATTCTTATGTTATCTCTCAGTGAATTCTAAGCTGTAACAGGAGTGAGTAACCACAGATTTAAGTTCCTCCTCTCATTGTCCAAAGCAATGCTCAGCCTGCCCTACAACAGCATTTCAAGACAAATTTCTGCAGAGAGTTTATAAGAACTGAGGCCCACAGAATACAAAACATAAAGTAAAAATGAGGTTTATCAAGTTAATTCCCACCACAGGACAGTTGAATAAAGCAGTGGTCCTTCATGAAATAAGCTTGAGAGTATGTAAAGACAAAAATGGCCATGGTGTGAAAACAAGGATATTTTCTAAGTAAAAGTTGTGAGGAGCCATCAGTGAAGGACAAAGGAGAGGACAGGTACTGACAGACCCTAAAAAAATGTTACCACCAGGAGACACTGGATTTCCATTGAAATGTTCAATAAAGTTTTAATGATTGTTAAACTATATGGCTGAGAAACTACTGTTCACATATAAGAAGTATAGCATAACCAGCATAAAGTAAATATAAAAGAATTTGCAACCCAGAAACTGAACACCAAACATAAAAACAAAGATCTGAAAAACATCCCAAAATAAAAAGTTATCTTAGAGAATGAAAAATTTACAAATTAATTGTCAGACACAGCAACGGAAGTCAAGAAATGCTGGAATAGAAGCAACCAGCTTGCTGCCCTGGTAAGCAGATGTATCCTGGCAGCCACTCCAGGGCAAGAACCACCAGTGTCTCCTGAGATCCATGCCATGTAGGAACTTAGGGTGCCGGGAAACCAAGCAACCAGCTCGCTGCCCTGGTAAGTGGCTGTGAGCCTACTGGCGCACAGGCTGAGAATCAAACCTCCCATCTCCCCTGCCCCCCTCACCCTCTGTTAGTAAATGGGAGCCAGAGGTCTGAGCAGCTCTTGGGAGGTTGACCATATGCAGTCTACCAAATAGGGGGGATTTCCTTCTACCATCTCTTTGAAGGTAAATATTGTTATCATTGTTTTGCTTTGTTCTGATTAATTGTACTACTCTATTCAATATTCTGTTTTGATAAGTTCTATAATGTTCTGTATTTCCTTTTATTTTGCTATACCTGATTGAAAGAACAACTATTGTGAAGATAACGAGATATACTATGGTACCTATTACTGTTACCCCACTAACCTGCTGTGAAGCTCTATATCAGTTTCACTGCACTGTCTCAAATGATTTTGTTCTGTCTTGTTATGTTGTATTTTACTACCTTCAAAATAATTTTTTAAAAAATTTTAAAAACATAAGAAAATAACAAAATATCCCCCCAAACTCCCAACTCCACCAAAGCTGATCCATGGGGAATAGATGAGGAGAAACTTAAATACAAAGCAACAGAATTATATAAGGTGATTAAAAAGTAAATAACAACAACAAAACAGATCAGTAAGGTACTAAGCAAGCTGAAATGTGATATAGCTAAACAGATAATGGACTTAAAAAGCAAAAGGAGGAAAGGAAAGTGCTCTAAAGGATATAACTGCATGTATGTTTAAGTGTGTAGGATTAACCATGTTGCTAAGTTTTTGTTGGATCATTGAACAGAACTGTTTGCAGCCTCACTGTTTGAATGTCCACTTTGTATGCTTTAATTTTGTAACTTAAACTATATCTAAGAAGATAATATGTAATTTATCAACTAGTGATTTCTGGTTTTTTTTTTAATTCTGTATTGTTTCTACCCTTTTTTCTGTTTTGATTTTTTTTCTCTTTAAATAAAATTTTTAAAAAATTAAGAAAAGGAAATACTGGAATAATATCTTAAACATAATGAGAGAAATCACAACCCACTTCGAACTGTAAATCAGGTGAAACTCTCGCAAGGATAAAAGCCAACTAAAGATAATTTCAGAAAAACAAATCATTTTTCTCACTGAACTACACAAAAGCAAATTCTAAAGTCTACACTAAGAGGTAAGGAAGGCAGAATCAGAAGCAAAATCTGAAATCAAGATAGGACGGCAACAAAAAAGCCAAGTATACACAGGGTGAGCAACATTCCTCCATCAATGTGCCCGTCTATTACAGTGAAGACTCATTGCTATTAATTCCCCTCAAAATCCTCTGTCACTTCAAACACTTATCCCATCATTCTTGCCATTTTCTGAAGCAGTTCTGAAGTCCTTTTTCATGTCTCTACAAGTTGTGATTTTAAAAAATACAGTGAATGCTGAGAGCCACCTGGTAAAAAGTCAGGCTCGAGTCCTCACTCACCTTCCTCACTAGATCTAGCACAATGCAGTTTCTGACTCTTCCCCAAATTGAAAAATGACCATTAAAAACAAATATTTTTACATCAGTCCAGAACATGGATGCATCCACACTAGTGAATCTAAAATCACTTACGAAAGACTTCCAGAAATGCTTTACAAGGTGGCAAGAATGGTGGCATGTGTGTTTGAAGCTAAGGGAAATATTTTGAAGATTAATGGCAATGTGTCTTTTACTGTAATTTTAAATTTAAACCTTCTTTGTATTATTTCATCATACCTCTAAAGTCAGTCTGAACAGTTGTTGATTCTATAAAAACCATGAAATCTAATTTGAAATACTCAAAAAGAAAAAAAAAAAAAGAGTTAGGAAAATGTCTGGGCAATAATTACCCTATAATTCAATATGGAGTGACAGGCATTAAAGTGGCTGATATTTCTTTTACAGGAAGAGGGTAAAAATTAATTTACTTTCAGCTTTTAAATTTAATGAACATGCACCTAAAGTAATAACGAAATATACCAATAGAGGGAAAGAAAGCAATAAGGTTAAAAAAAAATCTAAACCAAACCAAAAATAAAAATAAGGAAGTGAGAGAAAAAGATAAAATACAGAAAATTGGAATTCAAAGCATTAAATAATTTGTAATCCATAATAACAATGAATATAAATTGATTAGATTATCTTTTAAAACTATTAAAGATGACTAGATTGAATTAAACAAACCAGCTATATGAGATTTACAAAAATATACCTAAAACTAGAAAAGTTGAAAATTTTAAGAATGAGGAAAGATATACATGCACATACTAGAGAAGGCAATAAAGCTTTTTTTAATTTGCTAGATAAAATAGATCTGTAAAGCAAAACCACACTAGAGACATAAAGACAATTGTTACAGAGTTGAACATAGTGATGCGTCCCTGTATTCTGGCATTCTGGGAGTCTGAGGCAGGAAGATTTCCAGTTTGAGCCCAGTCTGGGCAATTTAATGACCTACTGAAACCCTGTCTCAAAATGCAAAAAGAAATGAAAATGGGGTTGAAGGTATATCTCAATGTTAAGGTCCTGAATTTAATACCCAGTAACAAAAAAATGCTACATAATAAGAAGTGATTCATCAGAAAGATATGATTCTAAATGTAAATGTGCCTAATATCAAACTCTTTCAGTATATAAAGCAAACATTGATAGAATAAACATGGAAAAAGTTCAAATCCACCATCAAAAGTTTTTGGATACTTCTTGACACTTGATGAACTGAGCAAACCAAAATACCTGCAAAAATGGTGACTTGAACCATCAAAATAAAAAATATAACAAACACATATAGAATTGTATCTAATGATAGGAAAGTGTGCATTATTTTCATGCACATGTTTAAGGAAAATTAAACATTTAAAGAAAATTAAAATCCAGGAAACAAACCTTGACAGAACCTATAAAATATCATTTGGACCGTTTCACCATGCAACTAGGTTAGAATAATTGAAACAAAACTCTGTTTGAAAAACTCTTTTAAAAATAACTAGATAGAAAGGATATAGCAGTATGTATAGTGTGTAAGATAGATGACCATATTACTGAATTTCTGTTGGATCATTGAACAGAAGGGTTTGCACTGCCAATGTTAGAGTGTCTAGCCACTTTTTATGCTTTGATGTTGTGACTTTGGCAACTATTTTTAAGATGACAATGTGTAATGTATCAACTAGCAATTTTATGATGTTAATTTTTTGAATTCTGTATTGTTCTTTTTTCTATTTTGTTTTTTAAATTTTCTTTTCTTTCTTTCTTTGAAAAAAATATAAAAATATGCAATATAACAACCATTGTTAAATTTCTTTCATTCTGTTTTGAAACCCTATATTGTTACTGTTTTGGGTTTGTTGTTGTTGTTTGTCTCTTTTGCTTTTTGTTTTTCTTTTCTGACTTCTTTTTTCTTTTTTAAAATAAAAATTAATAAAAAATAACTATAGTTTCTAAAAGGAGACAGAGACAAAAAGGAAGTGAGAAAATTCTTAGAACTGAATAGCTATGAAAACATAAAATATCAAAATTGATGAAATAGAACCAGAACTGAAGCACTTCTTAAAGAGACACTTATAACCTTAAATATTTATATTAGGAATGAGCAAATATATACATTAATAGACTGCAAATACAAATAATGTTACAATAACAGAATAAACTTTAAATAAGTAAAGAATAAAAACAAACAAAGCAGAATACAAAAATAAAAAGAGAAGTAAAACGTTTAACATCCAAATTTACATTTCTAGCATCCCCTGAACTCCAAGCCAGCGTGGCCATGGCTTGCCTCATTTCTGCACTGAAATATTTATTTACTGGCCAGTGTGAGTTCCTGAACTTCACCCAGCACACATTCCAGACTGGCTCCTTGAGGAATCTTCTCTGTTACATGTAGACCCATTCTTCTAGTTTCCAAAAGCAAAATCCTTGGAGTCTTCATTTCTCTCTTTTCTCATACCCCACATCCACTAAATAAGAGAATCTTATTGGGTTTCCCACCTTTTTGGATAATTTGGCTTTTTCTCTAAAGTGGAGAAACTGCCAAAATAAAGTTTTATAAATCTTGATAGAAATTTAGTCAGACCAAAGTTGACATGAAATTCCAAAGGCATCATTAACCGGAGTGCTTAGCATAGAGTGTGACAAAAGAAAAAGTAGAGATTTACAAAACCGTAGCTGGAGAAGGTCCACAAAGTAAAGATAAATGCATCAGTCACCCTATGAAAAGTGCTATGAAGGAAAGAGGAACATTATTCAGGAATTTCTCCTAAAATGCTATGCTGATTGTTAGAACACAGACCTCTTTGATTTTTCCATCTTAAAGCCTCTCTGCTAAAATAAGAAATATCTAGGACACATAAATATAAATAATATAAACTCCTGTTTCCTAATTTTTTAAGCAAAAGAAAGTCAGCATGGTTTATTTAAAAAGTAGCTTGTGTTCTAGCCCTGATGCTAGTAGAGGCTTACAACACTGTGTGCCTTAGTTTCCCCTTCTACAGTGAGGGGACCAGACATTCTGTGATGCAAGAGTTGTCTTCTCGAGGAGCCAGGATGGCAGGAGACAGGTTCAGACAGGGAGGACAGTGTGGCCTTGCATTTCAGTCTCTCATACAGGAATGGGTGCCAGCTGAATTGCAGAGTGGAAACTGGTTTGAGATTTATTTTTCATTATACATATTGGAATAAAGTATTTCTAAGTTTTACCTCTATAAAGGATCAGTGAGGAAAATGGCCTAGTTTACTTGAAGTATGATATAAAAGGAGAATGTTGAATTTTTGTTTTTTAATCTTTTGCTTTTCCAATACCCAATGACCTGTAAGGACGGTTTTTAAAAAACTCGCTTGTTACACTCTCCATGTTTAAAACTTTGCAGTTGAGATACATCCCATCTTTCTTTCTGTCTGTCTGTCTGTCTTTCTGTCTGTCTGTCTTTCATTCCTTCCTTCTTCTTTCCCTCTAGGGGTGGAATAAAGAGCTTTCTGCATGCTAGACAAGAATACTACCACTAAGCTACATTCCCAACCCCAAAATACAACATTTTAAACTATACACCTTTAAAAGTATATCAAAAACATGTAAAAAGTGGCAAAGATGCTTAGAAAGACAGATATAAAACAGTTAAAAATACAACTTTTAGCAATAATGAGCCAGTGAGATGGAAAGTTTTGCAATCCTGCCATCATTTGCATTGGCTGATCACCTTTACAGACACGACCACTAGTTTTACTAGAAATAGCTGAGCACCTCATGGTCTTGGCCAAAAATTGACCATGAAACTAACAACTGAAGTCCACACATTTCTTAATAATGAGGGCTTTGTTCTCTGCCCCAGTCATGTTCAGATGATATGCCTGTGAGGTCTCTTCTGTAGCCAAGATTATGATTAGTATATTTAATCAATGGCCCCTGTCTTTATCAGGATATCAACTCATCAAAGCAATATATGCTAATTGGGCTTATTAATAACAACTAAGACTTTAGAGCTAATATAAAATAATGACTAACATGGATTGAGCCCTTGCCTGTTAAGTCGTACACTAAATAATTTTCATACCATGTATTTTATTTCTACAAAAATATTATAAGTTATTTATAGGTACGCTGCTTGGCTATACTGATCGCCTCTGAATAGAGCCTGGCATCTAACAGACTTTAAGTGTATTTATGAGCTAAATGTAATAAATATCATTATTGCTTTCATTCTATCCACAAGAAAACCGAGCTGGAATCTGAACTCTGGTTTTCTTGATCACAGAATTCATGCTTTAAACTACTATTTATGCTTTTTTAGGTCACTGACCCCAAATTTTCTGAACTGGAGAATTTTATCTCTTATGAAATTATACTTAAATTAGGGAGTCCCTGAAAATCTGAATTCATTTGAGTGTCTTTCCATCCAACAATTTGTAATTCATGTAAATCAAAGAACTTGTAAGTCCATTCAAGGAAAATGTCGCTTTGAATTCCTTAAATGTGAAAGAATCTTTTCAAAAGTGAACCCATACTCTATTTTTCCATCGGGGTGCCAGTAGAAAACTGATGTGGTGCAAGAAGGCTAGTCTTACTATTCAAAATGTGGTCTACATCTGCAATGTGGATGTTACCTTTTCAAAAATGCAGAAGCTCAGGCCTCCCCAGATCTGTTGGACCAAAGTCTTCATTTTAATAAGATCCCCAGAGGTCTCAGCCCTGGCTGCACTCTGACAAATCTTTAAAACTACGGATACAGTAGAATAATGATACAAAACCATAATGTACTATACACTTCAAACAAGCTGGAAGAAGGATTTTGAATGTTTTCACCACATAAAAGCAATAAATGTTTGAGAAGGTGGATGTGTTTCATCTGATTTGACCTTTACACAATATGCACATGTATCAAAACATCACCTTGTATCCCATAGATGATGCAATTTTTTATGAGTACATATTTATGGTAGTGTTTGCATTCCTTGCATAGAGTTGGAACATATATGTAACACATTTTAATTCCTTTTTTCATCTCCTTTCCCATTCTCCATTTCTTGATTCCTTTCCCTTTGAGAAAGAGCTAACTTCCTGCTTCCTGGATCTATCTTGAATTTTGATCTTCATTTATACTTTGGGTTTCTCATATAAGAGAAATCATGTAATATTTAAGTTTGCCTATTTGATTTACTTCATTTAACATTATAGTTTTAAGGTGCATCCATTTTCCTACAATTGACTCAAATTTATTCTTCATATACTAGAGTAGTACTCTATTGCATATGAATACCAGGTTTTCTTTATCCATTCATCTGCTGATGGACATGTAAGTTATACAATGTTTATACATCAAGGTAAATACTGATGTAGATACTTCACACTTAGGGGTTTGGATTTAAATGGTTATTAGTTGGATGTTACTCTGATAATAATTTTTTTTTACAGCTATGTTTTTGTAAAGTTCTCCAAGTGACTCCAAGAAGCAGTGAAATTATCTGTAACTAACAAACACTGGAATTATAATACTGAAAAACACATTCTAGGTTCCTTTCCCAGGGCCCACATGACCTTGAACCAATCAGCCGGCTGTATTAAGTCTGTCTTTAACTATTCAATGGCAATAATACACTGTGTACCTTCTTACCTCAGGGGAGTTCTAACAAAGAGACACAAAAAGCTTTGAGAAGTTTACAGCACAATTGCAAAATGGTCTTTTTATTGCACATAATTACAAGTAGGATCTGTGGATAAACTGTTTGGCTCTTAGCATCAGCTTTACTTTAAATGAGCCAGAGTGTGTAGTGTCCATTTTTTTCAGAAAGTTAGAAGTCATAAAAGCAACTGAACAGGGACAAGCTCCTTAAACTATCTGAAGAACAGCAGAAAAGTGTCTGAGCTAATCCCAGCTCTGGGTTACTTTTGTGTAACACTGATTGTAAACCCAAAATGTAGCCAAGATGGTAATTGGATCAAGAGAGTACCCATTATATGAAGACAGCCAGCACATTTATGCAGCAGAAATTGAACCTGACTTTCTCTTGTTTTTAGTTCTGTGTAAAGTAACCTTATATCACTTCTTTCTTCTAGGTATGCAAGGAAAAAAATATATGAACTAACAAATAGACATAAGACTTTTGACTGTTACATTTTTGTAGTTATATTTTAGTCAAATATCATAATTGATAGAGACATTTTTAAATCCCAGAAATCAATAAAATATTTTAAAACATGGTTTTAAAACTTTGAGTGATTTGTCATATACAACACTTGTACGGCTTATAAGTCAGTTCTAACAAGAAAGTCAAAAATATTTGCAATCACTAGAGCAAAACATTCATGATTTTATGTCATGTGTATCTTCCAAATTTTAACCACAAACATGCACACCAAGGATTTTATTCAAAACTCTGAGATTACAGGGCAATACGTAGTTCTAAGAAAAGAAAGATTCACAACAGGGAGACAGGCCTGAAAGCAACCGTTTTGTTGGTGAAAGTTAGGCATAGTTAATAGGTTAATTTCTGTTTATTGAATAAGAGAGCCCAATGCTGATTGATATAGTAATTTCAGTGTTTGCTATGGCAAATATTTAGCTCATTATCAGTTTTAATAGCATTTTGCAGAACAAGCCTTTTCTTGACATCTAGAAAATACTATTAAATTTCCCCACATAGATACATTGTTATGACATGCAATAACTACTTGAATATAAAGGGGATTAATAATTTAAAAGGTGTTAACAAATTAGAGCCATCATTAAAAATAGACTTTGAACCATTTTGTAGCAAAATCAGATTGAGGTAATGCTCTACTCTTATGATAAAGAATTACTGCATTAATTCTGCAAAGTGAACTTATTGCTCCTATTCGTCTCCGAAACCCTGGAGCATTAAAAGACAGGAAGAGTGAAATGATCACTGCATTTTTTTTCAGAAACACCAGCTCTAATATTTCCATCACATTTTCATAACTCAGCCAGCCTCATTGTGTTAAGAGGGGAGGGGAAAAAACCTTCAAAACGTCATCTTTTTCTTTAATTTTGTTTTTTGACCTGTCATATAAATTTGGGCCATATTTTGTCAAATAGTTTGTAGTAATAAATAGAGAGTTGTGTTTAACTTGAGCAAAATCAGCATTGACTTACAGGGCTTAGCACTGTTTTTGCCTCTGACTTTTTCAATCCATGTGTATGTCGATGGTCTTAGATCCACATCGGTCATCCTACAGATGGCTGCTGTTACTCTACCTGACGGCAGTAGTTAAGCAGTGTCCCCCACACCCTCCCCTCTAACCCGGGTACATCTTCCCTAAGAGAAGCACATTTTAGGTAGGGACAATCCAACAGAAGTTGTTGATGGTAGAGAGACATTGATAACTACCCTGATTTACTTGAATCCTCAAATTTGGCACTCAATATTCTATACTTTCACATCTTTCCTCTTACATTACACTTTGAAATGCTGTTATACTCACAATTAATTTCCCCACACTATTGATATAGATTGGGAAAAAAAGAAAATTGGCATAAAATTGCAAGTAATTCACTAAATCGTGGATTAAAACTAAAGTGGACCTAAATGATCACCTTATTCAACACTCCCATTTTAAAAACAAAGAATCTGAGGCTTGGACAGGTTAAACAGATTTCCATGGCAAACACAGCTATGAATGACCAATAGAACTTGTTATGTTTGCAGTACCAGCCACCTTTCCAATATGAAAGCTGTATTTCCTTCTTATGATTTTTTTGTTTTTTATTATTAGTACATGTATTCAGTGCAGAATCATTACATGCATCATAGGGACTTGGTACATGAACATAACATATCTTAATTCTTTATTTTCCCCTTCCTTCTCTTTGCCTTCCCTCCTCCCTCGGTCTAATTTGAGCATCATCTTCCTACTGCCTGAGCATTCTCTTGAGTACAGCTATGAAGTGGAGTGAATACTGGACTTAGTATTAGCTGACCATGAACTTCAGTCCCAAATTATGCATCTGTCCTTGGGACAATCACTTTAAATGTACCCTCCCTATTTTAGGTATGCCAGGTGGATTGACTGAAATTATACATGTGCAGTCATAGTAAACTATCAATCTTTGTACAAATATGTTATCATTGAATAAGACTGTCTGCTTGCACTAAATTAAAGCATTTTGTTATCTGGGAGGGGAATTATTAGTTAGGAGACACATTAGCAAAAGCCCTGAAGCAATGGGACAAAAAGATAAGTTTTCATTTGGGGAAGAAGAAATGTGAAAAAGATCTAAGGCTTTGGTAAATAGAACAAAAGAGGGCCAGGGCGATTGTCAAAACACCATGCAAAATATTGGGAGCTCTGTTTCACAATCAAGAAAATGAAGGCTTGGAGAAGTTAAGTAATTTCAACCCAGTGACCAAGCCAGAGAATGGCAGAATGGAGACTAAACATAGGACTCTGATTCTCCAGAGCAGATAGGATTAACTACTAATCTTTGCCCTAAAATCATGAGAGCAAGATCTATAATGTCACATGGGTAAAGCAATGCTTAAACAATGACGTCAATGTTTTATTTGCAGCACAATTTAGTAAAAAATAAAAGGAATTCCAACTGGAACTTTCCAGTGATCACTCCTTTAATTATATGTAAATATCTAACTCTGATAATACCAATTTACTGACTACCTGAGTAATTTTTTTCCAATTCATAATCCTTGTCAAAAATCTTTTCTAACCTACCCGTAGGTTGTATTTCTTCCACAGGTCATAAATTGAGTGAGAAAAAGTTATTCACAATTCATTAAACCTTGTGGTATCATATTCTGCTAAAGATCCTATAAAACTTACTGCAGAGGTGTGTGTATAAATAAGGTCATTTAGTCTAGTTTTCAAAATCACTGCAATGGAATTTAGCAATTAAGAGAATAATGGCTTTATCACAAACACATCAAAAATGCTAGTTCAGTTTTCTTATTTCAGTTTTTAATCATACAAGTAGTGCATGTACAATAAATACATTATTAAAATATTTATTTGGAAATAATAGCTTTCTCTATCCTCTCCAGATAATGAAACCATTTTTCTCCCATCATCAATGCCATAGGAATGGTAGAAAAAATTTTAAAATTTATATTTGAGAGTACCTCTTGTGACAGAAGTAAAGAAAGAGAAGCAGCTATGAAATTAGTAATGAAAAGGAGAAATTGGTTCTAGTAGATGCCAACCCAAGGAACAGGCTTTGTAGATCATGATCTAATAACCAAAAACATCTCTAGTAACCAAAAAAAGAATTATTTGCTTACCACTACATCTTGCTCCTCAGTTTGCTGTTCTTTAATTGGGAAGTATTCTCTAATACCTAGCAAACATTAACTTTTACATGGAATCTATATGAAGGTGTGTTAATTACTTTTTATCATTGCTGAGACAAAATACTCAACACTTAAAATTAAAGGAGCAAAGGTTTATTTGGCTTACAGTTCATAGCGATTTCAATCCATAATCAGCAGGCTCCAAGGCATGTGGCATGGCAAACAGGAGTCACAGAGAACAGTTCATGGTGGGCAGAAGGTAGCAAAGCGAGCAAGAAGGATGACCACAATCCTTTCTATCCCTTATATCTTATCTAGGCTACTTAGGATGGGTAACACTCACACCCTTAATTCCAATACCCTTGATTCTAGCATTGTAGGATGAACCAGTCCCATGGTTAACACACCCTAGATCCAGCCACCTCTGAAAAGCTCCACCTTTGACCACATGAGGCTTTAAGGGGACATCTAGACACAAATCATAACAGAAGGAATGGCCACTCTTACATTAGAATGGATTGCTTTTCCCCAGCATTTTAGCTGAGCATGGCTGCACAAAGACACTATGAATTTAAGTAAACAATATTTTGACCCAAGAGCTCCCTGTCCCTCAGATTTACTATTTTTGGCACCACTGTCTTGCCCTTCACATTTCACTCTCCCTGAGAACTCAGTCACCTATCCTGAGTCACTGAGTCGCACATGTGTATTGCAGGGGCCATTTATTCTGAGCAACAGACCCTCTAGAGAGTTGAAGCTTTAAAAACATTTCAGTCAATGTTATTGACAGTTGATTTATGTCCTTTGAATTTGTACTCCCAGACCAAGCATCTTTTTTTCCTCAACCATGGAATATCATCATCACATAAAGTGGTAAATCTGGGCAAATGCCAAGTTCTGCCCATCTTGTGAAGGCTGTGTGTCTAAAATTCACTTAGTGTAAAGCCACAGTACTTTCCAAATCAACCAGAAGTGATAGCATTTAGGGTAAGGAGACACCCTTGTTATCCCTGGAGGGTGTATTTAATCTGCAGAGATGCTTGCATAAAAGCATATACATAAAAGATATTACATAAAATCTTCTCACTTTGGCAGGTAAGATGAGAAATTAGAGTTTTAATTCCAAGCATCCCATTCTTTGATTTAAAATTAAAATTTGGGAAGTCAAATGTGTTTCACTTAAATGCTCCCTTGTGTTTTTTTTCTCCTTTAAAGAAATAGCTGGAGACTTAAATTATAGTTTAACTACAGAAAAAATTATTTGCCATGAAAATTGTCACCTCTGTCATGTCTTTTTGCTTTACAAACACACATACACATTTTTCTGATGTTGAGGATACAGTATTCTCATTTTTTAACAAGCACACAATAGTGTTTTAAAATGTGTCAACTTTTAAATAAGCCTTAAATTCTTCTAAACTTTTCACTGCGTTTTTTTAAAAATCTAAGGCACAGTAGTACATGCTTATAATCCCAGCACTGAAAGAGGCTGAAGCAAGAGGATCACAAGTCTGAGTCCCATCTGGGCAATTTAGAATGAATCTGTCTCAAAAAATAATAATAATAAAAATAAAATAAAATAAAATAAAATAAAATAAAATAAAATAAAGAAGCCTAGGACTGCAGTTCAGTGGAAAAGCTCTACTGGGGTTTAAGCCTCAGTATTTAATCTGCAAAAAAAAAAAATCTACACAATGATGAGATAGTACATTAAGTTCTGACTGATTACTGAACTAACACATATAAAAATACATAAATATATCTTATGATTAAATTTGAAGTTGACAATCTTGTCCATGAAAGGTGAAATAGGAAAGTCAATACTGGAAACACGATCTTTGTGGGGGGAAAAAAAGAAGAAAAGGAAAGAAAAACTCCTCTTTACAGCTGCTGTCACTTTTAGCAGACAATGAGAAAAAACACTCATATTAGTGGTACCTCAGGACATGAACATCCTGTTTGAACTGAATTTATTCAGTGTGCTTCTGCTTCGCAGCACCATGTCTCCAAGCGTTGCTTTACTCAACATTGTTAAGAGCCTAAGTCTGGCAGTGATCCCTTTATTATATTTTGATCATCTGTAGATAAAATGTCAAGCACAAGTGATGAAACAGAAGCAAATGATACCTGTGTTTGAACATGATCAAAACAAAGGGAAAATATTATATAACCCAGCCTAGGTGTATGTACTCTCTTAAACTGATGCTTTTTAAAGCGTTTTCTTTCCTTTTAAAATAATTATTGTTATTGAAGTACTTATAAACCAATTAACCAGGGAACTGAACATCAGTAATGCCTTCAGAAATTTTACCTGGTGGGGTGATTGAAGCTTGAATTTTGCTGCCCATCCTTGTTCTTCCCTCTGCCCCCACAAAGAGAGAGGTGGAGGCTTTTTCTCTCTCAAGTAGCCCCTTGAGGTTAGCTTAGAGCAGCACTTCTGCTTTGGAAGAGGCTGTCAGCCCTCTGGGCTACAGGAATATGCTGTTTTTAATAAGAATCTTGCACAAGACAGTAGCTATGAATTGGAGTCTATTTTCTCCCCTATATCACCCTTGAAATGGAATGGATCACAAAGAGATTGAATGCTTAATGCAAAACTGCTCTTCAGCTTTAGAAATCACCAAGAATTTCAAATCTAAATGCTAAACTTTTAGACAGTGCTTTAACTCAGACGCTTATATTCTGCAATTTATGCTCTTAAAACATCATTGTGCTCTTTCACCACAGTGGAAGAGTTAAAATGAGAGAATTAAATTCAGCTAGATGTCATCATTGTCTTTCCCTGTAGTTTCACAATAATGAACCCCCTTATCTAGATTATTAATTTCTTTAGAACAAAGTTTGAAACTTGCATGCAGCCCATTTAGAAATATTAAAACCCCTTATCTAAAAAAGGAATTAGGTTCAGACTAAAGTCATAAAGTACAGCAAGTTTGGGTACTTCTACTTTGAGATCTCATGTTAGATGGTGACCAAGATAAAGAAACTGGTGTCACTTACATCTGCATCATCTTTCCATGCTCTCTGCCCTTGGTCATTTAGCCAAATCTACCTGAAAGTTATTAGACAAGAATGGTATCTTAAGAACATAAATACTTAAAATCACAATTGCTTGAAAATGGGTGAATGTTAATATTTTACTGTACTCGTTGCTGAACGCAGGTGAACGCAGGGGAGCCTAGAATCTAAAACCACCATAGAATGAACTGGATGTGGAATTGGGTCATCAGCAGCAAAAATGTCTTAAGATTTGGTAAAGTCAGAAATAGGAGAGATGTGAGCATTTTAGAAATCAGGAAAATTCTGCACAGGTAACCTCACGGATATATGATTCTGCAGCATCGTTAATAAAGAGACTAAGAGGAGTTTATCATTTGAGGCACTCACAGGGTGGGGGGAAGAAGCAAACACAAGCCCAGAGAAGGAAACTAGTTGAATTCTGTGTGGCCTGAGAGTCTTGCAGGTTGGAAGAAATTCAAAGATGCACAATTAAAATAAAGACAGGTGGGAGGAGTTCTAGGATTCTGAAGTCCGAACCCTAAGGGGCCAAAGAGGTAGGCAGAACTGTAAAAAATGCAAAGAGATTGACTTCTATGACAAGGGAACTTGTCTACAAGTCCCAAATCCTGAGTTAATGTTAGCCGAGCAATTGCAGCTCGAAGTGGAAATAACGAAGTTTATTTTTCTTGTCAAATTTAATAACTGTTG
Organism: Hydrochoerus hydrochaeris; assembly: GCA_004027455.1. Lineage (NCBI taxonomy): Eukaryota > Metazoa > Chordata > Mammalia > Rodentia > Hydrochaeridae > Hydrochoerus > Hydrochoerus hydrochaeris. The sequence continues at coordinate 119,773 of PVLA01003377.1, forward strand.
AGAATAGCATGTACTGCTTGTAATTTTTTTTAAAAAAAAGAGTTAATGTTCTGGAATGTATCAGAAATCAGAAAAAGGAAGCAAATTATACTTTGGTTACATTCCTTCGTACTAGACGCGTCAGGCAAGCTATGTGTCTCAAATCACTCAGAACTCAAGTTCTCACCTCTTTTTTTTTTTTACCCTGAGTTCCTTTAAGATAATTTTTCAGTAGTTAAAACTGTAATAATGTGCGTATGTGAAAAGCACTTTCTTTCTTAAAAGGGATCTGTGGATTAATACATAGAAACTGAAATAGATAGATAGATAGATAGATAGATAGATAGATAGATAGATAGATAGATGATATAGATAGATCCAAGTTCTGTATGCATCCTGTCATCACTCATTTTTCTGAACAGGGGGAGCCCTCGATTTTCTAGACTAAAGAAGCTATTCCTAAATCCTAACATCTCAAAGCAGGAATCACGTTGAATTACTGAACGTTGTCTTAAAATCAAAATAGAATATATAACAGTTAATAGAAGTGCTATTCCCATGACCCCTGTTTGTGTATTTAACAGTTGCCTACAGTATGATTAATGTAGAAGAGACAATTCTTTGTTGTCTGTAACAACAGGATCACAGAAAGAAGAAATAGCCAGCTTTCACAGACTACAGACTATACTGCTTTAAGAGACATTGAGACCAGCAGGGGAGAAAAAGAAAGGAAAAAAAAAAAGAAGAAGAAATCACACAAGTACTGGGGTAGTTCCAATAAATATACTGCTGAGGGCATTCTCTTGTGGTCCTACCTAAGATTCTGTCCCACTATTAAATTCATACATTCAGGCCCTGGGAATCAGCTAAACACAGAAGTTTGGCTAAAACATATCTGCTGAATTAATTTTTGTAAAAATGATTAAGCTGAATGGATGCATGATTTGTTCTATTTTTCAAGCAGCCACAGATTCATGAAAGTGGGCAAATGCATCTTAATATAGGAGACAATGGCATAACACACGATTTGAGCCAGAAAACAACACAAGGTCATCAATTTGGCAGAGTTGTGTTGTGTTGTGTTTTGTCTTGTTTGCCAACATCCAACATTTTTAAAAGCTTTTTAAAGGAACCATCCATCACAAAAGTATTATTTTAACCCGAATTTTTACAATGCTTCCCAAATTCCTAATGGCAATCCGTTCCACTCAAATTAGCAACTCAGATAAATCACCATTAATTAGGGAATATAAACTGGCAGATAGTTTTGAGCCCAGAGACATTCTCTAGTTATTTAAAGTGTGTATATTATACCACAGTGAAGAAACAGGAGCAACACAGACAAATCTATTAAGAAAAATAATCAATTTAAGGACAATGCTGAATATCCCCTGCAAAGTCCTCTTCTTACCCAGAGGAATACAAGGCAGCTTGGACCCCCTTACCCAAAAAATGTCATACACTAACACTCACATCTTATTTCAACATTGATTATGCACATAGCGTTCAAAGTATACATTGGAAGATTACTTGAATATATTTGTCCTAGAAAGATTACCAATTACACTAAAGTCAGGAAAGGAAAACCTGTTTTCCATACATAATTTTTAACACAAGAGAATTCTTCATAAGCTTTATACAGTTGTGTTTGTTAATTGACCTGCTGTACTTTGGTAATTGAGGGTTATTTTCTAGATTTCTAATAGAAGATTAAAGGTGTTCTGTGTGTATGGTGGATGTCTAGCATCTATGACTGTGTTTGTAATACAGTTGTAGAATATGGTTAGTTTATATTAAAAATCAACTATCCATATGGAAGCAACCTTTTTAAAACTTGTTAAAGAGCTATCCCTTTGCTCTTAATACTATTTCCCTAAACAGACTGAAAATCTCAAATATTGTAACCACAAACCCTTATTGTACAAAATCAAGGTAGACTCCAAACAAGATCCCAACTTTTATTTTGGTTTTGCTCAAACTTCATGAATATAATGTCTACTCAGTAGGATTTCTAATTCAAGAGCACAGTAAGATAATATGTATCTGAACCTGGTGAAAGATTTTGCCTAATTCAGTTGAAACCTGACGGCTGAATTTCAGTAAACAATAATAGGCTAGTTTGGAGATACACATTCATTTTAACATGGAAAATCCTTTTGGATTGTAACCTTTAAAATAGAGTGGTTCCTCCGATAGGGGTGACTTGCTTCTGGGTCATTCTTTGAGCTACCTTGAGACCGGTGATGCAGAACTCTAAATTTATATTTCAGTCACACCTGGAACATGGCAGAAGCTAAATCAACATTCAAAACTGGAGGACTAATCATATATCTCAAATTGTAGTATCTCAAAATAGTTTCCCCTGGGGATGGGGTAAGATGGGTAGTACCCACAACCCACACAATGGTAAAATTTACCTAAACTAAAATTATTTGGGAAATACTTATAAGCCAATATTTCACTACATTTGCATATTTGCAGTAGGATCAAAAGAAATTGAAAATCATGGTTACTTTAATTTTTTGAATTTAGGGTTCACCATTAAACTACACAGTTTACAAATACAAGTATCTAACATAATTATGTTGAGTCAACTAGAAAATAGGTCCTCAGCTTACTTGGAATCTGTGACATTTTTAACATCTCTAATCCTTGATATAACTCTTAACATTTTTTGAAAATATGAGCAAGTCATGCATGGTATTGTGGCTCGGGTAGAACTGAGAAGCAAAATGTGGACTTGTTGCTCCCCTCATGTAACCATGCCCTTTGATATCTTTTTTTTTCTTCAAGTTTGTAATAATGTTGTGACTACTGCTGTTCACAAATATTTTATTTATAAAATCTGCTCTCCCTTAGGGCTGGTACAGAGGATCTACAAGCTGAAGGCTAGTCTGTAAACTTCACTCACTCTAGGACATTGAGCTCCTTTCTCTGACATCAATCGCTGAGCTGGAAGTTTAGACAGTAAACCAGCTGCTTTTCCCAGTTGCAATACAGAAAGCAAAATATCTCTTTGCAAATGGGTTCTCCTGTTGTGGCATTCTTATACAAAAGGAGAAATTCACTGTGAGATAAGAGTGCCCTTCCCTTGAATATTAGTGCTAGAGCCCAGCATAAAGGCAAAAGAGAGCAAAATGTGATTTAAAAACCTGTAACTTTCTTTAGATTAACAAGAATAATAAATCCTACACAATACAAATTGAAACACTGATTAGTCTTTATGTATTTCACACTACTTCTGGGACATAAATTATTGAAACCATTAGTATATCTGAGAGTCATTATAGGATGAGTAGCAACTCACACCATTTATATCAAAGGAACCAAAATTTCCAGGTACAAAGATTACTCTTATCTGCTACAGTTGAAACCACTTTTTGCCCATGGAGAATAAGCTTGACTCTAGCCAAAACAAACAATAATCTAAATTATAGCTTAAAGTACTTCAACTAACTTTATTATTAGTAAACAGGAAAGACAGGGCACCCCTCATTTTCTTTCCCTGTTTTACAGCAAAGCTTTCCTTGTTGCAACTAGGAGGGCACCAAGAAAGAATGCTGCCTTGGCTGACTATTCTGAGACTACTTCCTCCAAATATGAACCAGACTCAAGCCCATGACTATGATTTGCTACCTTCCTGTGAGCATTTCATTTTTCCCTTCTGTCTCTAGAACACTTTGGTTCTTGCCAAAAAAATCTCTTCTGCTTTCTCGCTTTGCAATTCTGTAAGTCAAAGGTCCTATGCCCATTTGCTTTCTAGATTCTAGCCTTACTTCTGTTTTACCCATCAGCCCAACAATTTCTGGAGCCCTTCTGAAATCCACCACTGTCTCTCAAACTCTTTGTCCAATATCCTCAACTGTGACTGCTCAGAACTTGTGGTTATCCATATGAGACTCCAGTGTTCCACACTGTTTGCTCTCTGAACATTGGTTAAATGGCTATTGTTGATGAATGATGGGAAGTACTCTCCACTTTTTTCTTAATTTTTGAGATTTTTGCTCCTAAAATATTACAAGGCAGTTAAATCATTCCATCTCCCCAACTCTAACAAATACTCAGACACCCCTATGAAACAAGTCTATTGCCCACTAGCCATTCATTCATCAAATATTAATTGACAACAAACTTTAAGACATTTTCTAGGCCCCAGAAATCTAAAATAAATAAGATATAATGCCTAAAAAAGCCTATAGAGACAGATAAGCTGATGACAACATACTCAGATAGTTGAGGAAACAGGCTATTTATTGTCTGTGGGACACAGAGGGACTGACATCTCTTCTGTTCATAGAGATATTTATTGTGACTCCCCACAATGCTGATGGAGTGATTCAACACCTGGGCTACCTTCTCATAAGACTAGAATATTTACGAGATGCCTCTGGAAACTTGTAGGCATCTGTTAAATGACTCTGCTTATCCTGGAGATCCATATTTGATCCAGTTTCTATCTCTGTACCTATTCACTCTCTATTTCCCTTCTCTGCCTTTCTTTTCCTTCATTTCTCTCTTGTTATGGTTTAGATTTTTTTAAATGTCGATTTCAGACCTGAGGCTCTCAGAATGTGATTGGATTGTAGGGGCACTATAGTCCTCAGTGAATTAATCCACTGATGAATCCAAAGCTAAATATGTTGTTAGGAGGTGGGGCCTCAACTGAAGAAGTAGGTCACCAACGGCATGACCAGGTAGGGTGCATCTCCCTCCCCAGCTGCTCCCTTCTCTCTCTGCTTCCATGACATGAGCAGCTTTCCTCCCCACCAGATCCTCCCCACCGTGTCATTTCTGCATTTGAACCTGCCAACTGCGGACTAAAACTTTTGAAACTGTGAGCCAAAATAAATCTCTTTTTCTTTAAATTGTAGATGTCAAGTATTTGTCCCAGCCACCAGACAGTAACTAACTTCTCCTCCTCCTCTCTCTCTGTCTCTGTCTCTCTGTCTGTCTCTCTCTCACACTATCTCTGTTTATCTGTCTCTCTCTCTGTCTGTCTCTCTGTCTTTCTGTCTGTCTGTCTGTCTCTCTCTCTCTGCTTCATATACATATATGCACAAAATACTTATTTTTCCATGGGAAACTTCTAATAAAAGGCTTCTTAACTCAGAATAAAAATAACAACCAGATACACTACAATCTTACCTTTGCCATCATAGGAACATTTCATAGAATATTCCTAATCTTCACTTCTCTGTCAAGTATTCTGATATTGAGCCTCTTCCTTATCCATAAATCAAGTCTGAATGACATAGGTTCTCTGTCATTTGCTCTGTATAGTGCTTTGAACGCTTCAAGCACACCTATGACAGGCTCTATCCAATCCTTTGGTAAACTGCTCCTTGTGAAGGAGGCTCACAGTAACCTGATTATAGTTATTTCCCAGTGATCAATCCTACATGTAAAGGATCCATAGACTACTGAAGAGGTAATCCAATAACTGTGCTGTATCTCTATTATGAAATAATGTGAACAATCAGCTCTGCTGATTTCAAGTGCTATGCAAATTTTGTTTTTCAAAAAGCTAAATAAGCAAAATGCACAACAAAAGAAAATCAAAACTCAATGTATTAATCTTCACACTCAGTAATTCACCCCTACCCCAGCTCTTGAAGATGTAGTAAAGACACGAGTGGAGTTAGATGAAATATTTCTTTGGGTGTAATAAAACTGACATGTATTTTATACTCCAAGCTTTCTTGCCTTTAAAACATGGAAGGGAAAAAAATAACCAAGAAAAGCCTGACTATGCAGCTCGTCCACTTCTGAACTCTCCAAACCATCCACCTCTAATTCAACCTGACACTGCTAATTTTGGCAATAGAGTCTGAAATGAAAATCAATATCTGTTCGGAGCTTGAAAACAGAGTGACTACCTTGAGCATGGCCAGGCACTTATTTTAAAGGATCTGTAAGGGAAATAACAGAAATTTTCCAACCTGAAACATTCATTCAGAAATCTCAATGTCTTCATGAAATTAATTATGTGCTGCGTCTTTCCAGTGTTCTAAAGCCAGTTATGTAAGGTTTGTTTTGTCCTTTAAGATTTTGAGTACATTGCTTTTAAAAGAAGTTTCTTCCTGAAGATATTGTCAACATTAGATTTAGAGACTTTGCCTGGCTCATTCTGCAAGACCAAGAATCTTTAATGTCAATGGAGACAAAAGGGCTCAGGGCCTGTGGGTTGATTTCTCTTGTGATTTAGGTTAGAAGTTACCTAATGTGTTCTCTAAAAAAGTCCTATCTGGAAAATTCCTTTGTGTTTTATTTTTGTTTTATATTTCCACTAAAACCTCTTCTGAAAAAGAAAATTATAGCAGTAAATGGTGGTTTATATATATGTAGCCTTAACTAAACTAATCTGTACTTCATTTTAGTATTGAAAGTAAGCTATTTTATTTTAAAAGAGGAAGGATGAACAGGGAGGAGAAGGAAAAAGAAGTAGAAAAGAAAGAAAGGGGACATGGAATGAAGAAAAAAGAAGAAAGGAAAGAAATGAGAGGGGTGAAGGAAGCAAAGGAGGATGGAAGGTCAACTCACACTGATGTGCATAAACAAAATTTTACAATGCTTTCAAGTATTCATATTGCTTTTAGTTGTTAGAAGGCATATTGATTTCACAGACTGATAGCTGCACTATTTTAACTCTAAAAATTGTAAGGAGTTAGCACTCACAGAAAAAGAAAAAACTGAGAAGACTCCTCATGTTGTCCTGTAGAATTCCTCAGTTGCCCTAGCAGTACAATTTCTGTGCCACTCCTAATGTGCCAAAAAGAAATTCTTACGGTTAGGTTGCAGTGGAATCCAGTGTCACAAAATTGTGCACTTGCTCATAACCTGAAATTCAAACTCCAACCAGCTGAGCACAGAGTGTCCAATTATGCTCTTTAGTCAAGGGGCTTCCCTAGAACTATCACTGAGCTTCTTAGTCCCAGAAAATAAAAGTAGATTAAACAAATAGTCTCAATTTCTTGCAAAATAAATATGAAAACCAATATTTGTTTCTGCAGTAAAGCTGTAGCAGGATGCTTAGATACCCTAAGCAGAACTGGAAAAGACAGAAGTGGAAAGAGAAGGTACAATGGAGTGAGGGCCCATTCAGCAGATAGAAATGCACAGTGCCAACTCTGGGACCAGTGCAGTCTCAGCATTTACGAGTTGTGTCACATAGACCTTTTTGGCACTCTTCATATTATTCATCTGGAACATGATCCTGATAAATTCAATGTGATAATGTGTGCAAACCCACTCAGTCCCAAGAAGGCTGATTGTCATTATTACAGAAGTCAGTGGATTAAAGGAACTGTCCTCGTAGAACAAGCTGATAAATTTTAATATGCAGATGTCCCTTGAAAAACAAAGAGGAATCAATTAACTGAGGGAGGGCTTCCAGCAAATATGCTTATGAACTGTGATGAAAATTGAGCAGAAATTCATCTAGGAGCTGGAAGGGAAGAATAATCCAGGAAGGCAAAGATTTATGAGACACCACGGTGTGCTGAAGTTTGAACTGGCAACTAGAATGTGTTGGGAATATGGCTAGAACTTGTTGGGAATGAGTAAATGTAACTCTATGGCAATATGGAGAATGGACTAGAAATATAGAAAGACTGGAAGCAAGAAGGCCAGTGGAGATGCTGCTACAATCATTCAAAGAGATGATGACCTGAACAGGACACCAATAGCTGGAATGGAAAAGGGGGAAGAAAGTGAGAAATAAGCTTTTTATTTTTTATCCTAGCACAAGTTTTTTTTTCTATACAGTATTCTAAAACCTTCACACCTTGCATCTAAAATAATATTACTTATATATTCTGTGTTTGCACTAAAACTACCTTCTTGTCAAAATGCCAAACACAGATTCTTTCATTTACTGAGCAAAGTAAGATTCTCCTCACTGAGTGCCAATCCATAGCAGAATGACCAATTCAGAGATCAAATCTGAAATCACTGAACTGGCTTAACATGTGTTTTAAATTTTGCCTAATGTTTTTGTTTTTGTTGTCTTTGATGTTTTGTTCCTAATGACTTTTTATATCTTGTGCTTTGATTATATTCAAAAATAAAATAGATCTGCTGTGTCTATTGCATCTATTTATCAAATATGCATCTTTTTATGAAGCACTGTTTCTGCCTAAACTAAGTGTGAGGGCAATGGTAAACAAAACAAAGACAACACAATGAAAGATTCTCGCCAACCCAATTCTCAGTTTTCTGCCTTCCATGCTAATAAACCAATTCCTTTGGTTCTTTCAGTATACTTTTTGTTACTTTTGAGTTACAATAAATGTGACCATCTAATAGTTTTATCTGCTATAAACAAGAACAACTTTTCCCCAATCCAGTGAAATGTAGTTGGCAATTGCCATCATTTTCCCTACTGTGTCATTATGGGTAGACGATGTTTTAGTAATAAAAAAATGAAAACATGCCAAAAATCTATGCAGCAGAGATTTGATCCTTGTTTATTACTAAGCCAGAGAGACTGAAGATCAGCATGCATAGTCTTTACTCAAAAAAAACATTTACAGACCCCAGATCCTTCCATCTTTCAGCTCTACCTTCCTCATGAATCCATCATGATTTGCACTCAATCAGCTGAAGGAGAAAGCACTTGAGGGAGTTTTTATAGGACTGGGCTTGTAGAAGACATGCATCACTTTTACTGAAAATCCATTGAAGGAAACAATCTCAGCCATCCCTAAATTCAAAGAATGGCTATGAGTTGGAGTCTAGCACTATACCCAAATAGGAAGAATACAAAATTAATGGCTAGATAGCAATCTCTACCATGACAATCACCAACAGCTATACAGGAAGCAAAATGCTGCAAATGTGTACTATATTTGCTGGTCAAAAGTGAAGATTGTGAGTCATCTGGGAATCCTGGGTGAGGCCCACAGAGATTGGGAGTCTGTGCTCAGCTGCCTGCAGTCATCCAGGAACCCTCAATGAGGCCTATGGAGACTTGGAGTCCATACCCAGCAACCCACAATCATCTGGAACCCTCAGTGAGGGCCTCAGGGATTTACAGTCTGTACCCAGTGGCCTTCCTACACCAAAGAACCATCTCTGAGGCCTGTGAGGACCAGGAGTCTGTGCCCAGTGACTTGCAATCATCCAGGAACAATTGGTGTGGGCCTCAGGGACTGGGAGTCCTCCCCCAACAACCTGCCCACACCTGGGAATCACCTCTGAGGCCTTCAGAAACAAGGAGTCTGCACCCAGCAACCCTCAGTCATCCAAGAACCCTCAATGTGACCCACAGGGCACTGGGAAGCTGTGCCCAGTGACCTGCCAACACCCGGGAATCATAGGTGAGGCTTGTGGGGGACTGGGCAGCTGCACCCAGTAGCCTACAGTCTTGCGGGAACCCTATGGGAGTCTGTGGCCAGTGATCTACAGCCATCAGCAACCCTCAGTGAAGACTGCTGCTAGACAGCTGCCAGCAAAGGGAGTGACTAGAGCTTGGCATCCAGCTAATTTGGAAGAACACAGGAAAATACCATAATAAAAGAACAAAATGCAATCTCAAACTTCCAGGCATCTAGATCAAGCAGACATGGACATGGATTAAAATGGAAATCACACACCTGAAATTTCTGAAATGAGAGCAAAGGAAATAAGAAACAACTCCAGGAAGCTGTAAAGGGAATCAGATCAGAAACAATATCAGGTAAAAAACAGAAATTATAAACATAATGAAAGAATTGGTGAGTGTATCCAAAGAATACATATTTTAAAAAGTAGAAGAGCATAGAAAAATGATGGAAACCTTCAATGAACTATAGGGGAAACAATTAGAATACATGAAAAAGATTCAGGGAGATATCCAGGAAATCAAAAACTCTATTGAAAGTGGCAAAAATCACATGAATGAAATTGAAGACAGACTCTAAGATCTTGAAGACAGGATTGTAGCTACTGACCATAAAAGGAAAGATCTATTAAAAATAATAAGGAATCAGGAAATAACAATTCATCAGCTTCAAGATGATGCAAAAAATGATATAAGACTGATAGGTTTCAACAAAAAGGGTGAAAATAGAAATTATATAAAAAACTATTGCAGAACTAATAGCAGAAAATTTCCCAAACATGGGGAAAGAATCTGACATACAAAAAAGTGAAACATAATAAATCTACACCTTGATATATAATAATCAATATCCCAAAAATTCAGTATAAGAACAAAATTTTTAAAACTGCCAGAGAAAAGAAACAGATCACCTATAAAGGAAAACCTATCAGAATCATGGCAGGCTTCTCAACACAAATTATCAAGTCAAGAAGAGCATGGAGTGAAGTATTTCAAGTCCTAAAAGAAAACAACTTCCAACCCAGATCAATGTACTCTGAAAAACTGTCTTTGATTTTGTTACCTGGCCTCAAGGGCACTGGCTATGCTCTACCATGTGCTTCTGACATGATGAACTGCCACTGGCTCAAAGCATGGTGCCATGGTTCATAGACTGGAACCTTATAAACTGTGAGCCAAAATAATTATTTTTTCTGCACAAGTTTATTTATCTGGGGCATTTGCTATAGTGACACTGTTGCACAAAAGCCAATATCAAATCTTGTAGAATACTCTTTGCATCAATGGATCCAGAAGGATTTACTGATCTTATGCTGGCAGGCAGCAAAACTATAACAGAATCCAAATCACCAGCCACAAGTCAGTTTAGAGTTCAATTTAAATACAGTTTGCAAGTAGAAAGTACAAGATAGATGGCAGGTTATTACATGATTGGTTACATGAGCTGAATTAAGTCACATATTGTCAGGTAAGCTAATTCTAAATATATTTACTTAGAAGGAATTGTTTACTATAAATTAGGAACATCCTGGAGACAAGGGAAGGTAGCTTAAGTCTAGAAAGCAAAGTTAAGAGTGTTCTTGACTGAGCCACTTTGTCCCATACAAAAACCTTGAAGCAAACTGGAAATTATACATACTCTTCTATCTAAGGAAAACACAAGCTGGACATAGTCAAATTGACCCAACATATTATCAAAAGAAATTCAGCTAAACTCAGACAGTCATGGCTAACTAAATGTAGCAGGATGCTCATGTGACAAACAGCAGAAGCATAGACAGAGGCCACTAATTGATTTTTACCTTGCTATAATACATCTGTAAGTTTGCTATTTTTAACTGTGCCTTTATTATTTTTTTAACTGTGCCCTTACAACACTAGCCTCAACCCTAACCTTGCACCTAAACTTAACCTTAAACATAGCCATCGTCCTATTTTCTCTTTGAAAAGATGAGGATACATTGCAACTCATTGCTGCTGTGTTGGATACAATTTATGTATATAATTTGATGAATATTCACATTTGATTTTTTTGATGTCACACTGATATGGTAAAGGAGACCCTCATGATCTCTCAGACAAAACCACAAATACGTGCTAGTGAAAATTTTAGAATTCATTTAAAAAGCAAAGGCCTAGGCTACACTGGAAAAAGTGTGGCAGTCACATGCTAATAGCCTCCTGGTGTGCTTCAACAGTTATCTGAAAATCACTAATGTCACAGTTTTATTTCCATAAATATTTATTTGTGGTGTTGAACAGTCACTTAGGAAGACATTTTTGGTAGCATATATCACTCTTAAAATGAAATTCAGTTGATTTTAAGCAGTAAATTGCCCATATCTATGGCTAGGTAACTCACCAACATAAAGTAGGATAATTAAGCAGAATTCTTTTTTTTTTAATTTTTTATTTAAAGGGATAAAACAGAAAAAGGAGAGAAAAATTACAGAATTTCAAAAAAAACATAAACAGTAAGAAATCACTAGCTGATAAATTACATATTGCTCTTTTAGAAATAGTTGTTCAAGTTACAAAATTAAAGCACACAAAATGGACACTCAAGCAGTGAGACTGCAAACAAATCTGTTCAAAAATCAAACAAGAACTAAAAAATATGGGTAACAATCCTGCACACATAAATATAAATGCAGTTATATCTTTTATAGCACTTCCTATTTTCTCTTTTTTACAATAGCAATTATACATTTTTTTATTTAAAGAGAAAAAAAAGGAAAAAGGTAGAAATATTACAGAATTTCAAGAAAAGAAGATAAACAGTAAGAAACCACTAGTTGATACATTACATATTGTTCTTTTAGAAATAGTTATTCAAGTTACAGCATTAAAGCACACAAAGTGGACACTAAAGCAGTGAGAGTGCAAACAGATCTGTTCAGCAATCCAACAAGAACCTAGAAATATGGTCATCAACCCCACACATCTAAACATACATGCAGCTATATCTTTTATAGAGCTTCCTACTTCCTCTTTTTTTACAATAGCAGTTATACATTTTTTAAATTTTATTTAAAGAGAAGAAAAAAAAACAGAAAAAAGAGTAGCAACAATACAGAATTCTAAAAGAAAGAAAGAAAAAAGGAGAATGAGAAAAAGCCCCACTAAGAAATCAGTAATTTATAAATTACGTACTGTCATCCTGGATGTAGCTGTTCAAGTTACAAAGTTAAAGGGTACATAGTAAATATTCAAACAGTCAGACTACAAACAGTTCTGCTCAAAGATCCAACAAAGATTG
>PVLA01003377.1:132429-216717 GCA_004027455.1 Hydrochoerus hydrochaeris
TTACATGCAGTTATATCCCTTAGAGCACTTTCTTTTCCTCTCTTTTTTACAATAGCAATTACACATTTTGGTTTTATTACACTTGTAGTTCTTATTTACTTTTTACACTAGAGACACAATATGATATTTATAAATATGATTCTTATTTATTTCACTAATGAGGATAGTCTCAAGTTGTCTCCATTTGCCTATGAAGGCCACAAGGTCATCCTTTTTTATAGCTGAGTAATATTCCATTGTATAAAAATGCCACATCTTTTTCATCCACTCTGCAGTTGATGGGCATCTTGGTTGTTTCCAGGATTTAGCTATCACAAGTTGTGCAGCTATGAACATGGGTGCACATATATCAGTTCTTTGGGGAAAATACCCAGGAGGGGGATAGCTGGATTGAATGGGGCTTCCACTCCTAGTCTTCTGAGAATTCTCTATATGGATTTCCATGTACTGGCTCGACTTTGCCATGTTATGTTCCAGTTGTTTCTTTCTGCTTTTCCTCTTATTTAATTGCTTATCGTACCTGGTGGTTTCTTTCTGTTGTTGTTTTGGGGATTGTAGTCATTTTTATCTCTGTCTAATATGTCTTTCAGTACTCTTTCTAGGGTTGGTTTGTGGACATGAATTTCTTCAGTTGTTCTTTGTCATGGTAGTATCTTGTTTCTCCATTAAATTTGAATGAAAGTTTTGCTGGGTACATCAGTCTGGGTAAACAGTTGTTTTCTTTCAGGGCTTGAAATACCTCACTCCAAGCTCTTCTTGACTTAAGGGTTTGTGCTGAAACGTCTGCCATGATTCTAATGGGTTTTCCTTGATAGGTGAGTTGTGTCTTTTCTCTGGCAGCTTTTAATATTCTGTTTTTATGCTGTATGTCTGAGATCTTAATTATTATGTGTCTGGATGTGGATTTATGTTGACTGTGACTGTTTGGTGTTTTATATGCCTCACTTATCTGCATATCAGATTCTTTCCCCATGTTTGGGAAATTTTCTGCTATTATTTCTGTAAATACTTTAAGTATGTCATTTGCCTGGACTCCTGTATCTTCACTAATGCCCATTATTCTTATATTGTTGCTCTTGGTATCATCATGAAGCTTCCGGATTGTCATTTCATGCTGCTTTGTTATTTTTAAAAGTTCTATCCTTTCCTGATCACTAACTGTGATCCTGTCCTCAAGGTCTGAAATCCTATCCTCAGCTTCTTTTAGGCGGTTTTGTACGCTTTCAATAGAATTTTTTGTTTCTTGAATGTCTCTTTGAGTTTGTTTCATGAATTCTGCTTGTTTTCTATATTGTTCATTCAAAGTTTCCATCAGTTTCCCGTGCTCATGTACTTTTTTCTCTAGTTCTTCTTTAGCTGCATTCAACAACTCCTTTACTAAAGTTGTTATTTCTATCTTTACATGGGAGAGTACTTCTAATTTGATTTCCTCTATAGCCTGATGCAGTTGTTTTTTTATTTCACTGGCTATCTTTTCAGAGATTCCCAGTGTGTTACTTTTGAGGTCCTCTATTTCAATGTCTCCTATACTTGCTTCTGGTGAAATATATGTGTGAGACTGCATTTTGCTGCTTCATTTTGTCATTTTCACTCTGCCTGGTGTTTTCTATGTGTAAGAGGGGATCACACACACTATTTTCAGACATAACAAAGTCTTACAGTTAGTTGGAAGGGATTTTACTACTGGCCCTATTGATCCACTGTACACCTCTATTTTAGGGGTATACTCACCACATTGATACAGTCAATCCAGTATAGTCCAAAGTTCGCCACCTGGGAGCAAAATTCCAAATTTTCTCACACTAACTGGATCCCGCTGAAGTCTTCTGATGTTTTGGGGGGGGGGGCGGGCAGGCAGCTGAAGCAGTCCAGGGCAGTTTTCAGTCTTGGGCGGGCCTCCTCAATGTTCCCAGTGGCAGGGCGGGCCCTCAGTGGTGGTTCTGGGCAGCCTATGCCTGATGCAGGCTTCTGCTGAGTTCCCGGTGGCAGGGCAGGCCCATGGTGGAGGTTTTGGGCAGCTTACCCTTGATGCAGGCTTCTGCTGAGTTCCCAGTGGCAGAGCAGGCCCATGGGGGAGGTTCCGGGCAGCTTACCCCTGATGCAGGCTTCCACTAAGTTCCAGAATTCTTTTTAAGTAAGAAGGCTATTAATATTGTAACATATGTTTCTTACAGTCCATTTTTAACCTACTATATTTTCAAGGAAAGTAAGTTTAAAACTAGAACTGGCATTATTTCAACAAACTTATGAATTCTCAAAATTGTGATATACTAACAGAAATATTATATATATATATATATATATATATATATCACCTAAATGTCCAAGTATTAATCAAAATATTATGCCAAATTCCATGGCATGTCACACCCATACTAAATAAAATGTTTAGAATTTAGGATCATTAGTAACTTTGCCTTCACTATCTACTAAAACATGATGTCTATTATTACTCTTTATAGAAGTAATGACAAAACATCCTTATCTTTCAAGACTCTGATACCTATAAGTTTCTCTGTATCTCTTTTCTCATGATCCTAACTCCCAGGTCTCACCAACTGCTAAAATCCTTTCAACAAGCCTCCAAAACTCATAGCTGAACAGATCACCACCCTCTATTTTCTCCCATTATTCAGTTGTTGCTTTGTACTGAAAAAAAGCCATAGCTGTCCGCCAAGGTAATTGCTTTCTCTGTAGTGTTCTAAATCAGTGGCTCTTTTCTCTCCCATATTCTTGAGATGTTTGAGCCCTAAGACATGACAGTTCCCTTGACCTACTGCCACTTCTTGCTGGCTAAAGCCCTATCTATAATTCTCAAGATGAAACTATTTTTCTACCTTTCCTTTGTCTTCATCTGTTTCATTATGTGTCTTATTCACTTTCCTCATCTCCAGGACAAAACACCTGACACCCACAACTTATTTTGACTCAGTTTTCAGTTGTGATTTGCTGCTTCCACGGCAGAAACAGTACGCCAGAAGGATCTGGCCGGGGAGAAGTTGCTCATTTCATGGTAGCCATGAAGCAGAGAGAAAGGAGAGGAGCCAGAGAGGAAAATATACCCTTTCAGGTCACACCCCAGCCATCTGCTTCTGCAGATCAGACCCTGTGTCCTAACAGCACATTTGGCTATGGATTCATCAGTGGGTTAACCCACTGATGGGTATAGGGCACTCATGATCATGACTCAGTCTCCTCCCAAAAGTCTTACAAGAGTTTTTGTACTCTAGATGTCTTGTACTCTAGATCTAAACCATAACATTATGTCTCCTTCCAAGTCCTGGAAACTTGTAGCTACTGGTTCATTGTCACTCCATTCTTATGCCTACAAACTTTTGGTAATTTCACTACCTACATAATTATCCTTCAATATTTTTTCTGTCAATACCTAGACCTCTTCATCAATTGTCCTGTATTTTATGATATTCATCTACTCACTCCTGCAGTTAAACTAGATTTTTCCAATACCAAAAACTAGACTCTTTTTCATGATGTCTAGATTTCATGAAACTAGATTTCTTAGAAAATGCTAGCACACACTTGGGTAATAATCAAATTAAAGAAACAGTCATGTGGAGAGTCTATTTCTTTTTTAACACAGAATTTATGATTTATTTCTCATGCTCCTCTTTCCTCTTCATACTGGCCTGGTGCAACCATAGCACTAAATACAGCTCTTTGTCTACTTCTTGTTTGCACCCTTACAACTTCATGTAGCTGTTAAAAAACATAGATATTCTGGATCATCTCATTTTAAATTCATGATTACAAACCTCAGGTGGGCCCAACTACTATCTGTCCTAGTTCACTTTATCCCCCTTTCTCCCACACAGGTGACCATTTCTTATTTGGTGGTCTTTACTCAATCTCCTGATATCTTCTTCCTTATCCTCACACTCAGTGAATGACTCTGATTCTGTTTCACCAAAAATCTATTTAAAAAGACCGTGTGTAACATCTGACCACAACATCTATTCACCTATGTACATCTCTGCTCCACATATATTCTCTCTTTGTACAAGGAACTGTCTTAATCTTCTGCCAGTTCCTCTACCAGTGTACTGTACCTCACTCATTCTTGTTTCCTTAGCATCGTTACCTTCCACAATTCTCCCTTTCTCTCCTTTTGCATCTGGTGATCTGAAAATCATTTTTACCAGCATATAAACATGCTATAGTTTCTCTAATCTTTAAAAACAATGTTCCAATCTCACCATCGCCACCAGTTCCTGTTATATTTCTGCTCACTTAATAGCAACAATCCTTCCCAAAAAATCACCTATAGTGCTTGTTTCTAATTCCTCTTTTCTTATTCCCTCATGAATTCCCACTCAGATCAGGTTTTTAGTCCCACTGTCTACTGAGATTACTCATCCCAGATTCACCAAGGACATTCCCATGACCAAATACAGTAATTATTTCTCAGTCCTACTCATCTTGTTTGACTTGTTGGTAATGATGACAGGAAAGCTGATGACGCCATCCTTCCTTACTTTCTTAATGTGACTTGCAGTGTACCATACCAGCTTCTCTGTCCTCACTAATTACTCCTTTCCAATAACTTTTGCTAGTTCCACTTCATTTTCCTGATCTTTAAATGTTAGAGTAACGATGGCTCAAGCTTCAATTTCTGCTCTTTCATAGTGGCATTTATTCTCTTATTGGGTTGCTTGGCCTTAAATATTATTTATTCAATAATAATTCTCAAAATTACATATCCAGCCAAGAGTTCTTGAATTGCAGACATGTGGACATAAATATTTATTTGGTATTTTCACTTGAATGCATAACAAACATCTGAAACTCAAAATCATATTCATTACTCACCTGAAGTGTAGCCCAAATAGTGTCTCCCTGGGCTTTCATATCTCAATTAATGAGTGCTTCATCATTTAGTTGGCACAGATATAAAATCAAAGTGCCACCCTTAATTGCTTCACACTATACATCAAGTCTAGAAATCCTCTCAGTTGCTCCTTGGAAGCATATCCAATGCTTTGCATATTATTACTAACTCCTCTGCCACCACCCTTACACAAGCTACCAACATGTTTTGCTTGGATTATTTTAGAACTTCCAATAGGGTGAATTCTCAACAGAGAGTCAGAGTAATCCTTCACAATACAAGTTGGGTTATGTAATTCCTCTGCTCTGAACCACCAAAGGACTTCCCATTTTCCATGGACTAATATGTACCATCTGATCAGACTTTCAAAAGTTGCAAACCACCCTTCCCACAAATGTGTGTCCCTTATATGTCTTCCTCCATAGCATACATCATCACTGGACATAAATTTGACAGTTATTTACACTACTTTTAATTAATAAAAGTATAAATAATAAGCTTCATTACAATAAGATTTATTTTTTGTCTTCTTCTACCCATTATTTTATCACTAGAATTTTTTTTAATTTTAAAATGAAAAAAGAATAAAAGCATTGATATCAAATGCCAAAGCAAAATAATAGGAGATTAAAATGGTTAATATATTGTGTATTGTTATCTTCAAAGTAGTTGCTCAGATTACAAGATAAAGGCATGACACAATGGTCAAACAATGAAAGCACACCATTGGGTTCTTTTTTGATGAGCTAAGATTAGTACTATGATTGTCTACCATATATAAAATCTTTTCCCTTCCTTCTTTTCTCCTTTCCCCCACCCCAGTTGTCCTTTCCTTATGAACAGTTACTCCCCCTTTTACCTTCTCAGTATCTATTACATAGTTTGGATCTTTTTTACTCTTTCAGTTTTTTACATGAGAGAGAAATTATGTTGTTTACACATGCAAATCTGACTTATTTTGCATACGAGTATGGCCTCAAGCTGCATCTATTTACCTATAAAAGCTTGGAGTTTATCCTTCTTTATAGCTGAGTTACTACCCATGGTATAGAAATATTGCATCTTTTTAACCATTCTGTGATTTTATTTTGAAGAGAATAAAACCAAATGAGAAAAAACAAAATGGGGTCAGTCAAAACAAAAGGATAGACATAGCATATGACTTAAAACCAAAATGCAAGGTGATCTACAATGGTTACCATGATATCTCTTGTTATCTCCAGTAGAATTGCCCATATCATCAGGCACAATAAAATTTAACATAGTAGGACATAACAAAATCAATAAAAACAAAACATTGGAGTCATTATAAGACTTCAAAAGAAGGTAATAGTCAAACCAGAATGTGTATCATATGAATCTTATTGTCTTCAGAGTAGTTACCTATATTATCAGACTTGATACTATCAAACACAACAGAGTCAAATAAAATCAGTCAAGACAAGACAGCAATCAAACAAAATATTCAGATAAAATCACTCAAAACAAGATAGTGAGAGCAATACAGGACTTCAGATTAACTTAATAGGAAATTAAAAATGGTTACCATAGTCTATTCTGCTGCCTTTGGAATAGCTGTACATACCATCAAATCTAGTACAAGTAGACAAACTGGAACCGAATATAAGCAAACTAAACAGCAATGAAAACAATATGAATTTCAAATCATGGTTCAAAATTAACTATGTCCTCTGCCTTCCCTTTTTAGACAATTCCTCCCCATTAACTCCTTTAGTCTTTAGATTAGGGAAGCAACCTGCTATTTACCTAAGTGGTTTTGAAACTGTTTAACCCTGAGCTTGATCTCAAGTTGTATTCATTTATATACAAGAGCTTCAAGGTTTTCCTTCCTTATAGCTGGCTAGTTCTCCATTGTACAAAAGTGTTATGTTTTTCCAATCATTCTGCAGCTGATGGGCGAGCTACCCCCACTTTTTTCTGGTTCCCTGTCACATAGAGCATTATTTTCTCATCTTTGACTTTCAGTCCATAAAACTCTCTTTCAAGTTAAAAATATTTCTTTGTAGAGATCTTGATGGACCCTATCTCTTGATCCACTCTGCCTGTGTTTCTTTTTATTAGTGTATTGAGGTCATCCATGTTAGCAATTATGGCCAATCTTCTCTGCCTCCTCTCTACCATGCTATTTTTCTGTCATTTGTCTACTTTTCCTCTTCATTCCAATGTCTGCCCAGTCAGTGAGCCCCCTCTGCAACTGTTCCTGAAGCCACGGTCTTTTTTCTTTCTCTCTAGAATGTCCTTCAGTATTTTTTGTAGGGTTGGATTGGTAGTCATGAACTCCCCCAGTTCCTCTTTGTCATGGAAGCATCTTGTTTCTCCATTAATTCTGAGAGAGAGTTTTGCAGGGTACGTCAATCTGGGTTAGAGGTTATTTTCTTTCAGGGCTTGAAATACTTCACTCCAAGCTCTTCCTGATTTGATGGTTTGTGTCGAGAAGTCTGTTGTAATTCTGATGGGTTTTCCTTTGTAGGTGGTCTGTTTCTTTTCTCTGACAGCTTTTAATATTCTGTTCTTGTGTTGAATTTCTGGGATGATTATTATATGTCTGGGTGTGGATCTGTTTTGGTTATAGCTGGCTAGAGTTCTGTATGCCTCATAAATCTGAATATCATTTCCTTTTCCTATTCTTGGGAAGGTTTCTTTATTTATGTAAATAGCCTTTGTATTTCCTTTGCATTTACCCCTGCTTCTTCACTCACATTTTTTATTCCTAAATTTATCCGCTTGCCATCTTCTAGCCTTTGTATTGTCACTTCCTGGTTCCTTGTTATTTTTAAGAGATCTTTCCTTTTGTGATCACACATTGCAAACCTGTCTTCAAGGTTTGATAGTCTATCTTTAGTTTCTTTCAAGCAGTTTTGCCAGCTTTTAAGGGAGTTTTTAATTTCTTTGTAATCTTTTTGAATCTGCTTCATGTATTCTAGATTTTTTTTATATTCTTCATCGAAGATTTCCCTACTTTTTCTGTGCTCCTCCATTCTTCCATCTGTGCCTTCTTGAGAGGTGCTTAGCATTTCTTTTATTATTTTTCTTCTATTGTCCTTTACTTGTATTAGTATTTCTGTTTTAAGTCATTTTATAATTTCATGAAGATATTCCTTTATGTCAGATGCTGTTGCTTCAGAAAATGCAGGTGTGCAACCCCAATCTCTTCTGTGTTTACCTCTCCTGGGACAGTACTGCTTGGGTTGAAGGCTGGAGACTTCCTTTTGCTTCTTCCTCTTGTCATGTTTCTGGTTTCTTCCTCATAAGTGAATAGTGGGGGTCCCTGGCCTTTCCTGTATTGGTTACAATTACTCTGAAGTGTGCTGGCTAGGGACTGCTGCCCTCCCCAGTCTGCTAGTGACCACTGGAGTACAAGAAGGGGCGGGGCAGGCTGGCCCCTCCCTTCTGAGTTGGTCTCCCACTGGGAGTCTTCACCACATTAGTTTGTGCTACAGTCAGGGCCAGATAGGGATAGCTTCAGGGAAACCTTGTTCTTGGCTATTGGACTGCACACAGGGGCAGGACTCAGTCCAAGTAATTCTCACCAATCTGCTGTGCTAGGAGTGGCTGAATGAAGCCGGCTGCAGTTCTGGTTTCAGGCTTATCCTGCTTGGCTCCAAAATGTCACCCAGCCAATTGCCCATGTCCATGGAAGGACTGAGTTCCCACACCCTCACAGTGAGCAGGTGAAGTTCTCTGGCCCACTGCTCCCCTCCGTGACTGTGTTCTCCCATGAAGGCCCTCAGGCTTGCCAACCCCTAACTTCACCATGACTGCGTGTCTTCAGATTCCAGTGGTGTTTCACACACAGTAGGACCAGCCCCGGTGAGAGCATGTCTGACCACAGCCTCCTGTCCATGTTTTTCTTTTCTTTTTCACATTAGTTTCTTCCTGGGTTGAGAGGATCCATCTCCTTCTGTCTGGTCTCCTCCAGGATGCTATATTCCAGCATCTGAGCTGCTTCTCTCAGAGAGGTTCTTTACTTTGATCCACCAGCTTCCCAGCTTCCTCCATTCTTTGATTTATGGGCATTTGTGCTGTTTCCAAGATTTAGCTATTAAAAATTGTGCTGTTATAAATAGGTGTGCATGTATCACCATGGTATGCTGTTTTCAATTTTCCTGGGAAAATACTCAGGTGGGTAATAGCTGGATCAAATGGGACCTCCAATCCTAGCTTTTTGAGAAATCTCCACACTGATTTTCATAGTGATTGTATCAGTCCACACTTATGCTAACAGTAGAGAAGGGTTCCTTTATCCTAACAGCCCTGCCAGCATTGGTTATTGGTTAATTTCTTGAGCATCATCAGAATTTTAAGCAAAGGAAAATTGTAGGCATTCAAAAATATTTGTCAAATTAATGAATGATTGAAAGGGAATGTTGACATAATCATCCAATAAATATTCATAATACATCAATAAAGTTCATCATCTATTGAAATGATTCTGTTAAATATGATAAAAATCAGGCATACACTATCAATGCTACCATATAATGTTGGGGACCACAAATTATTGAGTCTAGGGGTTGTCCAAAATTTGTCCTGACTATGGGCCACATTGGAACTCAGAAACTCCCCACTCTTTTCTGGTCAGAGTTGGAAGCCCGAGGGTTAGTGACACTCATGGGGCAAGAAAAGAGCTGCTGGAGATGACAAGGCACCTAGGTAAACTACAGTTTCTTCATTGACCCCTGTTTCATCTTTGTCCTTGCAAGAATGCTTTGTTCTTACTGTCCCACTATGGTTGCCATTACAGTTCTGAAAGGCTCCTTCCTATGGGACCCAGCAGGAACAGGGTCATGCAGCCATGTAAGCCCCACACAGCTGTAAGCCACCATGGAGGCCCTTAGTTCCTTTGGGCAACCGTCACCCACCAGAAGAATCAGGAAAGCACAGCCCTATGTGCTGGCCACCATCACTGGAGTTCCAGTATACACAGGCTGAGAGAAGCAGCCCCACCTCCATGCACCCCTGGTCATAGGGGAAGCCCCAGTGTAGATGCACAGGTCTGGAAAAGCCCACCAAAACCCTGTAAACTTCATGTAAATCTGGGATCAGAGAAGGGGCAGCCAAAGTTGGAAGTTTCTGGAGCCCTACAACCAGCTTTTTGGGAGGAACCTGGAAGAATGTCAAAATGAAGAAGCAAAAGGCAATCTCAGACCTCCAGCCCACACAGAACAAGTCTGGGAGGTATAGTCAGGAAGAAAATGAAAGTCACACACCTGAAATCTCTGAGAGGATAGCAACTGAAGTAAAGAAACAACTTCATGAGATTGTAAAAGCTATCAAATCAGAAATAATATCTCAAGTAAAAGAACAAATCACAAACATAATGAAAGAAATGCTCAGCATATATAAAGAACACATAGATTTTAAAAAAAGAGGAGCATAGGAAATGATGGGAACCTTGAATGAACAATATAGAAAGGAATTAAAATGCATGCAACAGATTCAAAGAGATATCCAGGAAGTTAAAAAGTCAATCAAAAGCTGGCAAAAACATTTGACAGAGACTAAAGATAGCTGTAATCCTTGAAGATAGGATTACAGCTAGTGATCATGAAAGGAGAAATCTCTTAAAAATAACAAGGAATCAGGAAATAACAATTCAACAACCATAAAATGATACAAAGAAGCATAATCTAAAAGTGATAAGTATCAGTGAAGAAGCAGGGGTCAACACAAATGAAATTAAAAGGATATTCACAAAAGTAATAGAAGAAAACTTCCCAAACATGGGAAAAGGATCTGGCACACAGATAAGTGAACTAGCCATAACCAAAGTAAATCTACACCCAGACATATAATAATCAAGATCCCAGAAATTCAGCACAAGAACAGAATATTAAAAGCCATTTAGAGAAAAGAGATAGATCACCTATAAAGGAAAACCAATCAGAATCACAGCAGATGACTTATCAACACAAACCACCAAGTCAAGAAGTTTGGAGTGTAATATTTCAAGTTCTGAAAGAAAAGTTTCAACCCAGATTGATGTACCTTGCAAAACTATCTTTCAAAATTGATGTAAAAATAAGATACTTTCATGATAAAGAACAACTGGAGAAATTCATGACTACCAAACCAACTCTACAGAGAGTGCTAAAGGATATTCTAGAGAGAGATAAAGCTGACCATGGTTCCAAGAATAGCAGCAGAGGATAGCCAAACAAGACAGGTAATTGAGTGAAGGGGCAAAGTGGAGAGCCAAAAACAGGAGGATAGCAGGGCAGAGACAAACCAGTGTATGCTGGTTGTAACCATTAATGTAGAAGGCCTCAGGTCTGCAATCAAAAGAAACACAGGGAGAGTGGATCAAGAAACAAGATCCATCAATATGCTATGTGCAAGAAGCACATTTAACTCGAAAGGAAATTTATAGACTGAAAATCAAAAGAGAGAAAACAATTGTTCTATGCAATAGGAGACCAGAATAAAGACAAAGGTAACTTTCCCATCAGCCACAGAATAGATAAGAAAGATATGGTATTTTCATATAATGGAAAACTACCCAGCTATACAATAGAATAATCTCAAAGCTCATGTTTATGGGTGAATCAGTTTAAACTTGTGTGAGTGAACCCTAGCATAAAAAAGAGAAAGAGTTAATGGGATCCAAAAAGCAAAACAGTTATTGTAAAAGTGATAGGGGAGGAAACACCTGGGAGGGAAAGGTAGTAACTACTGTTGATTTCTTACTGTCTTGTCTTGAACTCTCATATTATTTTCACAATTTTGTTAGGTTTGGCTTTGTTCTGTCTTGTTTTGTTAGATTTTACTTTGTCTGATGGTGAAGGCAGCTATTTTGAACATAATAGTAATCATAATTGCTTTCCTATTATTTTGTTGTCAAGTCCTATAATGTTTTCCTTCATTTGTTTAATTGGTTTTATTCTGCTTTGTCTTGTTTGATTTTATTATATGCAATGGTATGAACAGCTATGTTGAAGAAAACAAGACTTTATGGTAGCCACTGCTGATTTACTATCATGTTGTTTTGAAGTCCTATCTTGCTTTATTTTGTTTTGACCAGTTCTATTCTGCTGTGTTTTATTTTATGATATGTGATAACATTTTATGATATGTGATAACATGGACAACTTTTTTTTAAAGAAAATGAGATATTACAGTAACTACTGTTCAATTCCTGTTACCTGGTTTTGAAGTCCTGTAATGCTTCCATTATTTTGATTGGTTTTACACTATTTTGTTATGTTTGATATTATTGTATGTAGTGTCTTCTTCACTATTTTGAAGAAGACAAGAGACATTATGGTAGTCACTGTTGACATCCTGTTGTCTTGTTGTGAAGTTCTGTGTTGCTTGCATTGTTCTGCTCTGATTTGCTTTGTTCTGTTTTGTTTTGTTTTCTTCTCTTTAAAATAATTTTTTTTAAATTGGAAAAGGGTGGGAAGAAAATATGTTAATTTATATACAATAATTGCTCAGTTGAATAACTAAGGAAAAGTCAAACAAAATTCTTATATACAATAAACCAAGCTTTTAGCTCAGTAGCATAAGCGTCTGCCTGGCAAGCACAAGGTCACAAGTTTGATACCTGGTACCAAAAAAAAAAAAAAAAAGAAAGAAAGAAAGAAAGAGAGAGCTTGGCAAAAAAATGTAGCTAAAAAAGTAATTCATAAAGATTAGTACTGCTCTGGTTTCTATTTTTTAAATATTTGTAAGAGTGCCAATCCTAGCCATGCAACAATAAATTTTCTGGAATCCTTAAGAGACTTAGGATCACAGGACAACCAGGCAAACTCTACAACCAAAAAAGGAAAAAAGTAATAACTTACTTTCCTAAAAATAAAATATTTCTGCATAAAAAAGACATCAAGTTTGTAAGTTAAAATTAGCTTGGAAAAAATATCTGCAAATGTCACAAAGTTAACCTGTTTTACACATAAAGATCTCATCTATCAATAAAAGAAAAATACCAAAAATCTAATAAAAAATGAAAAGGACCCAGAGTTAACTGAAAAAATGCAATTTAATGTGGAAAAATGCTGAACTTTACTCATGAAAAGATAAGTGTAAATTAAGGGTAGGAAACAATTTTTTAGCCACCAGATCAGCAAAAATTTGATAATGCAATATGTTGTTGATATGAGTTTTTCCACATATTACTGGTGAGAGAATAGATTCAAAGTCTAGGGAAAGTAATTTGACAATATTGAAACATTAAATATACAAAACTTTGACACTGTGATTCTGAGCTTACCTAACAGATAGATTGACACATTAATTCATCCAACCACTCTTTTCTCATTCATCTCTATATGGCACTCAGAATGCAGCAGTAAATTCCCTTTCTTTTCCCAGCCAGGGGACTCTGGACAGCTAATCTATAACTGCTGGACAGAAAAATGTGCTATTAAAAAACCCAAACACTACTCGTGAGCATAGAGTGATGGAATGGGACTTTATTTTCAGTAAAATGGATAGGGAAGATTTTTCAGAGGAGGTAACATTTCAAAAGGAGACACAAATAAAATGAGGGAGAACTTCAGAGAAAAAACTAATCTGAAAAACAATCAAATTCAGAAGTCTTACCTATATGCAAGGATTGATTTATAGACTTATCATAATAGCAGATATCAAATAACTTGAATGTTCAACAAAACATTTAGTGACTGACTAAATTATGGTACATCTGCATGTGGAACCTCATTTCATTGATACCAATGAATGAAGAAACTCCTTAGATACTAAAGGAGAATGACCAAGAAAATGAGAAGACAAACTGGGTAGTGTCTTATTCAACAATGTATATGCTTACCATACAATCCTGAAACCACACTCCTTGGTATTTACCCAACTGAGATAAAAGCTTATATTCACATAAATATCTACACACTAGTACTTATAGCTAAATTATTCATAATTGCCCAAAAATGGAAACAATCAAGATGTCCTTCAATAGGTGATGAATAAACTATACTGCACACAGACAATGGGATATTATACAATGCTAAAAAATCATGTCATCAAACTATGAAAATACATAAAGGAAATGTAAGTGCTTATTACTGAGTGAAAGAAGCCAACCAGAAAAGATTACATACTGCATGATTTCAACTACTGGTCATTCTGAAAAAGGCAAAACTATGAAAATGACTTTCTAAAAAAAGACAAGGATTGAGGGAAAGGGATGGATCCACTGGTAGAGCACAGAAGACTTTTAGAGCAGTGAAACTATTCTGTACGACATGGTAACTGTGAATAAATATCAGATATTTAGCAAAATCCAAAGAATGTACAACCTCAAGAGTTAATCCTAATGCAAATTATGATCCTTGTGTGATACTGTTGTGTTAGTGTAGATTCATAAGCTGTAACAAAATGTAAAACACTGATTGTCAATAGTGTCCAGAGCCTGTGCCTATGAGAAAGCAAGAGATATAAGAAACTCTCTGGACTTTCTGCCCAATTCTCTTGTGAACCTAAAATTTCATTTAAAAATAAAGTCTATTTAAAAAGAGAAAACAAGAATGATATCCAACACATACTACTTCTACAAAAGTACAAAAATGTGTACAGTGGCATTTATACAAATGTAAAACAAACATATTATGTATGTATAATATATGAAGAAAAAAATGTTTCATTTATACTTTTACAAATCCACAGAATATTTCCAGGAGAATCTCAAAGAAACAGCAGCAGTGGTTGCCTCTAGGGGGAAGAAATAAGGAGCTAAGAATCAAGGATTTCAAATAGATTTTTCATTGTCTATCTGTTTAAAAAATTTACCAAATGTATATATCATATATTCAAAAAGTTATGTTAAAATAAGGAATCTAATATACAGGGAATAGTTAGGGCCTACTATTTACTCTTCACAAAGGATTTAATAAGTTCTTCTATAGTTATGTCAATGCATAAGGATTAATCTACTCATTTATTTTCTACATTTTAAATCCTTTTACTGTGCAACAGTTTGTATTTTGCGTTTAGTAAACATGATCTCGAAGTCAGTCTTCAGTGTGGTGCATAAAGTAGTGGATTCTCTGTAACATCATTCCAAATACAGTGACACCTTGTTTGTCAAACTCTTCATTCCAAATTCATACTCAAACCCTGAAAAGTTCTACAACTGAAAAGATTTTTCCCAGAAAAATGATGGAAAACCAAACAACTGCTTTTGAGTCCCTAAAATTATACAAGCCCCGGATGTCGTCTAGGGGAAAGTGATGCTTAGACTGAAGCATCATCCCTTTGTGTCCACCATGAGACGCGACATGTGACTCAATCTCCACCAGAAAAGGTTTTGTTCAAGTTAGATTTTTGGTTCAGCTATGGAGCAAAGTTATGATAGCTGAGCAGACACTTTTTGAACTTTGCTATCTGAGTAGTGGAAAGTTCAAGCTTGGGGTGTTCAACAACTGAGGTATCACTGTATATTGTTTGTAAGGTATTTTAGAAAAAAATCCACTCAACCTTGAACATGACACCGAATGCCAATAAAGAAATGGAAAGCATAATTTTGTGACAATTTTAAAGTCACAAAAAGAAAGCAGGTCTGCCTGAGTAAAGGCTGTAACTGAAGAGAAGATACAAAGTCAGAAACTGCTGAGAGGAATGTTTTAAACAAATAGTTTAGACATGTAAATATAAGGGTCTCTATTCAAGCTGGTATGCAGTTTACTTCCCCAATCATGGGATGCAGTGTTGTACAATGTTAGAGCAAATTTAAGACAACTTATACTACATAAGGTGTTTGATTTTTTTGTTCCTGGTTTCTTTGAACAAAAGACAGTAGGAACAATGCAGATTATCACCTCAGTGAAAGATATGAAGAGAGATAAGAAGATACATATATATATATGCAAGTATATATGTGTATATATAGGCATGTATATATGTATATATATATGCATGTATATATGTATATGTATATATATATGTATATTAGACTTTTTAGTGGTAAAACAATATTGTTTCTTTCAACTTGATTAACTGACATGACATTAGTCCTAAAAATCTTTTTCCAGTAACTTTTATCACTGAGTATTGTTACAGTTTTTAACAGCATCTCATTCCTTTTTGTATGAAACTTAGTTTTAAGATACGCATTTTTTCCAAACCACAATGCATTAGAATCAAAAAAGGTAAACTTAAAAGAGGCAAAGTACATTTGTAGCAAGAATAAACAATCTTTTAAATCTATTTCTTCTCTTCTTTCTTTGCCCACAAGTACTCTAATTATATCTTTGACTCTATGTGGCAGGGTGGCTTGATATTTCCTAGCCCTTTAAAACTATGGAACCATTAAGATAATTAAGATGCAATGGCAATCTTTAATAAATGGTGTTGGAAAAATTGGCTCTCTACATGCCGAAGACTGAAACTGGATCCAAGCCTATCACCATGCACAAAATTAAAGTCTAAATGGATCAAAGACCTAAATATTAAAACAGAAACACTAAATCTACTGGAAGACAAGGTAGGTAGAAGTCTTGGAGACATAGAGGTAGGCAGAGAATTCATGAACACAACGCAAACTGCACGGGAAACACTTCAAAGAATCAACAACTGGGATCTCATATTATTGAAAAGTTTCTGCACTTCAAAAGAAATCACCAACAGAGTGAAAAGAAAATCCACAGGATGGGAAAGAATTTTAGCCAGCAACCCCTCAGACAAAGGACTTATATCCAGGACATATAAAGAATTGAAAAACATCAAGCCCCCCAAATTCAAAGACCCTCTCCAAAAATGGGCATCTGAGATGAACACATAATTCTCAGATGAAGATATTCAAATGGCAAATAAATACATGAAGAAATGTTCACCATCAGTGGTCATTTGAGAAATGCAAATTAAAACAGCATTGAGATTTCATCTCACTCTGGAAAGAATAGCTGCCATCAAGAAATCAACTGATAACAAATGTTGGTGAGGCTGCAGGGAAAAAGGAACACTGGTCCACTGTTGGTGGGAGTGTAGATTGGTGCAGCCACTATGGAAATCACTATGGAGATTTCTCAGAAGACTAAGACTGGATGTTCCATTCAATCCAGCTATTCCCCTCCTGGGTATTTTCCTAGAAAAACTGAAAAGTTTTTCTTTCTTTTCAGAAAAACTGAAAAGTCATGTCACAGTGATATATGTGTACCCATGTTCATAGCACAATTTGTAATAGCTAAATCTTGGAAACAACCAAGATGCCCATCAACCACAGAGTGGATGAAAAAGATGTGGTATTTTTATACAATGGAATATTACTCAGCTATAAAAAAAGGATGATCTCAAGGCCTTCATAGGCAAATGGAGACAACTTGAGACTATTCTCATTAGTGAAACAAATAAGAATCATATTTATAAATATCACATTGTGTGTCTAGTGTAAAAAGTATTAAGAGATGTAGGAGTAATAACCCAAAATGTGTAATTGCTATTGTAAAAAAGAGAGAAAGTGCTCTGAAGGATATAACTGCATGTATGTTTAAGTGTGTAAGATAGATGACCATATTACTAAGTTTTTGTTGGATTGTTGAACAGAACCATTCACAGTCTCACTGTTTGAATGTCCACTTTGTATGCTTTACTTTTGTAACTTGAACAACTATTTCTAAGAGGACAACGTGTAATTTATCAACTAGTGATTTCTTACTGTTTATGTTTTTTAATTATATTTTATTTCTACCCTTTTTCTGATTTGTTTTTTATCTTTAAATAAAATTTTAAAAATAAATAAATTAAAATTAAAAGATGCAATGGCAAGTAGAAACACCAAAATGATAGCCAGTGTTTGGAGGCAGATTTATTTATGCTGATGGTCACTGGTCGGGATAATTCCCAGAATATCAGGCACTGACCTCTGGTGATCTAGAGATTATATGGGATAAATAAGCAGGAATTACACAGGCAGGACAGCTCGTCAACTGGGGATTGGTTTATATAATGTGCATCACATTGACCACCTACACATCACAATGACTAGCGGTTTCTAAGACACAGGAGTATCCAGAACTGGAAAAGGAATCATTGCCTGAGTAACTAAGAAACAGAAGCAAACTGGCTGGGACAGGGGTTTTTTCTGTTACATTTCCCCCTTCTTGTAGTTTTCCCTAGCAAATCTTTGCAGGGCATGTTACATGTGAACTTCTGAGACAAGGCCCAACTAGAATTTAGTCCGATCTGTTTGTAACATTACTGTGGCAAGATAATGAGGGAATTAATCTGATCTAGGAGCATGTCCAATGTGTCTTGGAAGCTCATCAAATCTTGGTCAAGTATTTGATTGATTGTTCTGTTCTCCTGGGGCAACCATCCATAGAGTTTAAGGAAAAAAAAAAAAACCCACAGCTAGCAGAGGACAGAGATACAAGGCCTGGGGTAAGCAGCCTGAAAAGACACAAAAATCAAGGGGAATAGATATAGAACAATCCTGTGAATGATGCCCTCAGGCTTCAGCCATGTGTAGACTGGTCAGTATGTGCTGTCTCTTCAGGGTGAGCCTCAGAGGAGCTGTCCAGGTAAATTTTTCAGTGGCTCTAAGGCTGGATTTCCCAAATTTTAGAGGTGGTAACATATAACCATGTACCATGGTTATATGTGTGTGCAGGAATGTCTACAGATATATCTGGTCTTTCTACTGATTACAAGCTATATGTAGTTTTTATTTAATTTAGTTTTTGAATTACCCGTGTTACAAATCTAGGCCTGTTGCTGCCAATGATCAAGGATAGGCCACATCTAGGGATGAGCTTTTACAACAGAACCCTACAAACTTTTACTGTCTTCTCAGTATGGGTAAATAACAGGAAGTCGGGGTCAGTGACACAGATGAGGAAACCTAAGGTGGCTGCAGGAGTACAGATGCCAGTGCTACAGCTTGAGCTTACAGAACACACAGTAAGGGCAGGTCTGGTTGGTTCTTCATTGTTGGTGGAAGGCTTCCAAACAGCAGCAGGAAGCAGTAGCAGGAGAGATTTGGCCAAAATAACTTTTTCCAAGGTGACCACAGAGTATCTAGCCTGCCCTGACAACATTACTTCCATCCATAAAGAGGGTGTGCTTAGCATCTGTCAGGGAGCTTTATTTTATAAGTGTAGTAGGCTTGAAAACAGTTTATGAGACAGTGCCAAGCTCTGTGGACAGGTACATTTCAAGATTGAGTGGTTTTATCACCACAAGAGTCAGGTGGGATTTTTTGGCATAAGAATCCTTGGTACGCTGAAGTCCAGCACAGCATGTGGCACCTGGACAGTTAGACCTTGGCTTAAAGTAAGCTTATCAACTTTTTTTTAATCAGAAGGACAGTGGCCAAGTATTTGCCCAGATAGGCTACTGGGAGCTCTCAGTGGCTGACAGTCTGAATAAGTATCACTGTTTTTGTGAACACAAGGATTCAGATTTTATAGAAGTCAGCAGCTCTAAGAAATTTATAGAGTTTTGTTTTTGTTGGTGGTGGTGGGTGGTTTTGTTTTGTTTTGTTTTGTTTTGTTTGTAACCAGTTTCTGACAGATATTATAGCAGAGCTTTTGTGTCTTCCCAGCAGGCAGCTTGGGTGTCATTCTGGGAAACTAGTGAGGACAGCTGTGAGAGTTTTTCCAAAGAGGATAAACAAGGTTTTGAACCTCTGGGAAGCTGAGTCCACAACAAGTTGCTAAGTAGGGCCAACTGACAGGGGTCAACTGAAGGCAGAAGAGGGCATTCTTAGGTTGAGGCAACTGTACCAGCAGGCTATGGGTGGCAGAAGACTGAAGCAATATATAAAGAAGGCAATCACAGTAGCATTGGCAGCCTGGAGATCTTGAACAGGCTTCACAGCCAGGAGAGGTGTGTTTTAGAATTTAGATAGTCTTTAATGTTTGCTTGGGGACTATAACAGAGATAAATCTGTCTTCAGATCATCCCCAAAAATAGTGGGAGAGTTTTTAACCCCTTATGGCAATTGAGTTCAAGTGAGCTGCCTTTTGTTTCAGGATTTTCCCAATTGAAGGGGCTTTTGGTTGCAACTCACAAGCAGAAGAAGGTGTCTTTTCTGCATTGTTAATAGGACAGAGGTCTTACCCAAGGTGATTAATAGTCTATCCAGCTGACATGTGGCTGGATACTTGTTTGTGTTTTCTGTAACATCTGATAGCTGTGGAGGTCATGGAGAGGCACCATGGTTGATGTCCAGGCCCAGAGGAAAGTCTTTAGTCTGTACTTCTGGGAGGAGAGTTTACAAAACTTCAGAATTGTGGTTATCTGTCTCAGGTTGATGCAGGCATCATTTTTCTCTCAGGTCACAGTCAAAGTTGAATGTGCACGGTTAAACAAGAGTGAGGCTAACTGGCATAGTGAAAAGGAGATGTCCTCCCAACGTATAAGCTTGTGCCTGGAAGAACGGACAAGTGGAAAGAGTCCCAGTTGTCCCAGCAATAGTAACTTTTGTACAGAGGGAACTTTTGAAGGCAGAGAATCCTGTTCCACTGTCTACCAGGCAAGTCACAGGTTTACCCATGATTTTTTCAATGACCATAGGCTCTCAGGGTCCCAATTTGACAGAGCTCAGTCTACTCTATCTATTAAAGCCCAGCAGGGTGCAAGTCACTTTGTCAAGTTGATGGTCCAATTTTTCCTCAGTCAAAATGTGGAACATAGAAGAAATTGTTTCAAAGTCCTATCAGCTGGGTGTTAGATGACACCATCTGACCAAAATAGGTGTGTAAACAGAAGGCTCTGGAAGGAGGGCTTCTGTGGCTGAGTGCAAGTGATAGACAGCTGGAACCAGTTCAATTGGCTGTAAGTAGGTGAGTTGGGAACAGAGAGTGAAGTTATGTGTTGGCAGAATTCTCTGGAAAAATGGGCCACATCTTGCATTTTGTTTTGTTTTGTTCTTAGATTCAGGGAGAAGTTTGGTTTTACTTTTAGCTCTGTAAAAACCCCTTTCCTGTAGTCAGGGACTGTCGGTTTTAACTAATTCATTTCTATTCTATCTCCCTGTGGTATATGTTGTATACCCTTGAATGATAGCACAACAGACAAAGGGTGGGTGCCTCTCAGAGGGAAATCATTTGGATGCCTGCCTGTCCATGCTCCTTGAGACAACTTAGCTAAGGAGGATAGAGGCCTCCATTATGCCATACAGTGATTGCTGTGGAACTGCAGGTGAGGGCCCAACCAGTCACCATGACCAGTGCTTCCCAGCCTTGGTGCACAGAGAGAGCAGCCTATTGTTTATGCTGTCCATTGTATTCACTGACACATTCATTCAAAAGGTACTCAGAGGTTAAATATCCCAGCCCCCTTCTTTAAAGGGTGGCCTTAGCTAACAAGAGTTAATTGAGCTCATCTTCCACTCGAACTGAGTAAGACTGACTGACTAACTGGGGTGACCCAGGGTCTTATTAGAATCTAGCAGGCAAGCAAACAAATAGGCAGATAGACTGTGCATTCATGCAGAGAGCTAGGCCAAAACTTCAGGTTAAGCTCCCCTGTGCTCCCCACAGATATGCTCCCATATCCACCTACTTCAGCACATTTGCACTGCTAAGGATTGCATCCTTCTCCCTTTAGGGTCTGATGTGAGATGCTCAAGCAGGGAGTCAAAAAATCCTCCTCCAGACCTCCAAGGGGACTTGAGAAATTTCAAGGGTCCTCCTTGCTATCAGGACCTGGAGAGGTCCTTGCTCAGTACACGAGGACAACAACTGTGACCAAAGAGGTCAACATGGCTAGTCTTCCTGGTTGACACAGAAGATGCAATAGCAAGCAGAAACACCAAAATGACACCAAGGGTTTGGAGGCAGATTTATTTATGTTGACAGGCACTGATCAGGATCATTCCTAGAATATCAGGTACTGGTTTCTGGTGGTCTGGAGCTTTTATGGGATAAGAAAGCAAAAAGTACAGAAGCACAGTGACTTGTCAATTAGGGATTGGTTTATATAATGTGCATCATAGTGAGCAGCTATGCATCACAGTAACCAGCCATTTCTAAGAAACGAAAGTATCCAGAACTAGAACAGAAACTAGTACCTGGGCAACTAAGAAGCTGAAGTATACTGGCTGGGGAGGAGGGCATTTTCTGTTACAAAGATAATTAAGAAAATCACTTAAAAAATTAAGATAATGCATGTAGTTAAAGCCCTCCTTTATTGGAACGCTAAATAAAAACAAATAGTTTTTATTAATTTATTCATTTTCTTTAAACTTAAAAACTGTTTTCAACTACTTTAAGAAGTTGAACATAATTATTTGTTTCCTTCACTGAAGTACTTCAGAAATTCTGACTAAATGTTTTCTACATCATTTGTAAGATGAACAAATATTATATTCAAGAGGAAAATCAGTTCTTGAATATTATTGCCTGAGTACTCATTAAAGGGTATATAGATCTTGATGGAGAATTTTTTTTATTTTAAGTGGCATTTCAAACCAAAAGTTTCATCTTTATTATGTCTTTTTATGCTCTCAGCAAAACTTTTAAGATTTTATATATATATAATATATATATATTATATATATATAATACATATTCTGTCTTTTAGCAGATATTTACAGGTCATTTGCTATCTACCAGGCAACATGTTTTATATCATAGCTTTAAAAGTACAACATAAGCTATAAACCATATTCGTTCAAAAAATTAAGTATTGTATATACTACCTCTCAACTATTGCACAAGAAACTGCAGATACAGTGACAAGTAAGTTAGTTTTCAAAAAGAAAAGTACTTCATCTGGAAATTATAAAGAAATGGTGATTAAGTAAAAAGACCACAAAAATTTTCCAAAAATGTCTTCCCCTTATCTATATGCATGAAAATGTGTACATGTCATATAATGAGCTGGTGCTAACACCACATGTTCTAAAACATAGATTCTCTGCTTTTCACACTTTCGACCAACAAATTCTACTAGCAAAGAGTCTGAGCCCTGCCATGAAAACCCCAGCAGGCTAGTTTTCCTGAGGAAAGCATTGAAATGCATTTTATGTATTCTGTTAAAGTCAGTATTTGCTTTAAAATTCTGTGCCCCTTACTAAATTAATTGATTTTTTAAAATTGTTCATAAAAACCTGATTTATTCTCTGAAGACTGTGCATTCATGCAGAGAGCCAGGCCAAGACTTCCAGTTAAGCACCCCTATGCTCCCCACAGATGTGTTCCCATATCCACCTAACTTCAGCACAGTTGCACTGCTAACCACCATACCCCAGCACCTACCCCACAGATGTATTTGTTTAATGTGGCAGGCATTCAATGAATATCAGTGAATGAATGACAAGTGAATAGGAACAGCTCTTTGTGACTGACACTGTATATATTCAGCATAAACTAAATCCTCTAAAGCAAAAGCAGTTTAAAACTGGTGACATTCTAAGAGGAGAGTAGTGAAAATTTTGTCTTACTAATTATAATACAAATAAAATAAAAAATATGTTTAGACAAAAGACAGTCAATTGGTATACTATTTGGATTGTCAAAACACATGGCATAATGACCAGAGTCAGTCTAAGTGGC
This sequence comes from Hydrochoerus hydrochaeris, assembly GCA_004027455.1. Taxonomy (NCBI): domain Eukaryota; kingdom Metazoa; phylum Chordata; class Mammalia; order Rodentia; family Hydrochaeridae; genus Hydrochoerus; species Hydrochoerus hydrochaeris. The sequence goes on from PVLA01003377.1 coordinate 155,749, forward strand.
ATCTTGGGAATCTTTGTGTGTGATCTTTATTTCTCATTGTCCTCACCTTCTTTGAAAAGAATAACAGTCCTTCCTTGTGATATGTTAGCTTTTAGGAGTGTTGTTTTATCTATTTTTTATAGCCAACCTTACACTTGTTAAATGTAATTTTTGCTTTATGTAACATAAAAATATCTGTGATATGATGCCTTGTGAATTAACAAGACTAGCTGGACAAAAGACAAGAAATCTTTTAAAAAACGAATGTTCTCATTAAATAGCTCAGATAGGTTGGCCTTCTGGGGATTTTTCTTTAATGCAACAAAAATGTACCATTTCTGTTTTCAGAAATAGTTTACATTATAGCTTTATACTGAGCTTGTCTAAAGTGATATTACATAAGTAAGGGCTTACTCTGTACATTTGTATTTTACATTTTAGAGTCTTATTAAATCCTGTTTTGATCAATCTGATATTGAACTGATCTATATTTATTTCTCCTACACTTGTTTATGGTATTTATTTTGATATATCTAGGATTAAAAGTCAAATTAACAAGTGTAATCAGTTTTCTTAGTGGTAAAGAAAAGTCCTCCAGAACCCTCAGATACATTTACCTAGGGATGAAAAACCAAAGTGAAGATGTTGTAATAAATGGATCAATTTATTCAATCACTGAGCATAAAAACATCCCTGGGAAAGCAGTTTCCTCTAAGCGCTTTAGCTACTGAATTTCACTTGTGTGGCACCAAATGATTAGCATTTTTAGAGAAATTTCAAGTCTACAGTGAGCTCCAGTGAAAACATGAATAAATTGCTTTCTTTCCTCCTTTTTCTAACTTTATGAAGCTGAATCCATTAGGGGTTGAGTTAGAGTATAATGAAATAAAGGCAACAACTTAAATGATAGATACCCTGGATTAGGTGTCTCACTAGTCCACGCTCAGTTGCTTTGGCCTATGTGTCAGATTCAAGGTTTTTCAGGGAGATCCCTGGGGTATATGACTTTTTTTTTCTTATTGCTGCATTAGAAATTGTCTCTCAAAAACAAGAAATGAAATAGACTAACAATTAAGAACTAAATAGGCATGTCAGAACAGCTCTGGCCACAAAGTCAAATACATCTATCTCTTCAAGCCTAACACAGAACTCTTGTCTACGAGGCTACTCACCTTCCTTATTTGGAACTCATCGATGTAAAAATGTATAACGAAACTATGAGGATGGGCTTTATAACACCCAAACAAACCTATGTTTGAATCTACAATGAGTTGGTCTTCAGCTGTGTGATTATATCAGCAAATCAGTTTCTCCAAACTTTGGTTTCCTCATTTTTACAACACAATGAAAAGGGAAAAAACAACTGGAATAGGCAAAAGGAGAAAAAGAAGAAGGGAAAAGATTATATGTACATAGGTATACACATACATGTATGCATATATATATACAACATAGATAAGTTCACTACTAATCTCTGTTAATTCATCATTGTCTGATCATTTTTTTCATGCCTGAATCTTGTAACCTAAGCAATTGCTTCTGGGATAACAACATGCTGTGTATTAACTAGTGTTAATTTCCTACTATTTTTTTAAAATTTTGTATCATTTCTACCCTGTTGTTATTGTTGTTGTTTGCTTTTTCTCCAGGTACAATAATGCTGCTGGTTTCCAAACCACACACTTTGAGTAGCAGACACATGGATGATTTGGACAAAATTATTTATTTCAAGTTGTATTTATCCTTGTCATTATTTTAAATAGTATAATCAATTTTCTTAGTGATAAAGAAAAGTCCTCCAGAAAGTACTCTAAAGGATATAACTGCATGTATGTTTGAGTGTGTAGGATGGATGACCATAGTACTAAGTTTTTTGTTGGATAGATGAACAGAGCTGATTGCAGTCTCACTGTTTACATGTCTACTTTGTATGCTTTACTTTTGTAACTTGAACAACTTACTTCTAGGAGGAAAATATGTAATTGTCAACTAGTGATTTCTTACTGGTTTTTGTTTTTGTTTTTATTTTATTTTTTGAAAATTTGTATTATTTCTATCCTTTTTCTGTTTCATTTTTTTCTCTAAATAAAAAAATTTAAAAAGAAAAAAAAGAAAAGTCCTCCAGAACCCTCAGATACAAATTTGATCCTATGAATATTACAGAGAAAATATCTTGTTAGGTATCTATCAAGTTTTGATTCTCGATTTTGATAGGTAAGTTGTTTTAGTTTTTCAAGATAGATACATTTCAAGGAATTATTTTTGCTGTTAGTGAGGTACATATTTATTCATTTTTATCTTTGGACTGGATATTATATACCTATGGCATATTTTTTGAAATTGTCCCATATGTTGGAAAATTAAATTTGTACAAAAAAAAACTTTAGTTTTTAGATCTGTGAATTTTTCTTTAAAAATACTCTCTACTCAGTAGATGTCCTTATGTATAAATTAAGGCTGTAGCTTCACAGATACATATTTATTTCCAAACTCAAGAGGTTGTATAACTCTAATATATATATTGCCAAGAATGTCAATTATACCTCAGTAAATTAGCTTACTATCCCTCACAATGTTGTTCTTATTTTTGTTTAAAGAGTCAAATTTCATCTAAAGAAATTTAGTACTTAAAAAACACTTTATTTTCCCATGTTCTCACCATTTCTGTCTTCAGTCTTTCCCATGGATGCAGATTTCCATCTGCTATCACTTTCCTTCTGCCTGAGGACTTTATCATTTCTTGTAATGCAGTTCTGCTGGTGATGAGTTGCTTCGGCTTTTATCTGAAAGAGCATTTATTTTTTTCTTCCATTTTTGAAAGATATTTTCATTGGGAATAGAATTCTAAGTTGGTCTATGGTGTTCTATGTGAGATATTGAAAGTACAAATACAGAGCAAAATAAAAGGTAGATAAAGAAAAAACAGGATCACAAATACTAGGAGATGGAGAAAAAGGAGAAGGGGAGGGAAAGGGAAGTAAAAATGTACTAAGATATGTCATATACATGCACCAAATACCCACAATAGAAGTAACCATTTTTTATCACAAGCATGTGATGATAATTTTTTTAAATAAAAGGAAAAGTAAATAATGGAATCCTAAATAAATGGGAAAAATAACTTGTAGAGAGAATATGGGGGTAATTGCAAATAAATTCTCAATATATGTGAAAAAATTTTAGGTTGGACAGAACTTTGTTTTTTTTTTTTTCTTACAGTAGTTTAAGTTTCCCTTTTTAAAATTAGGTTTACTGGTACAATTTAGGCATGCATAATAGCCATATTCAGTATGGGACATTTGTGTCTGTACATGATATATCTTGACTTCTCTTTTTTGTTGTTTTTTTTTTCTTTCTCATTCCCTTTTCAAGCCCTCTTCCTCTCCCTGTTCACAAAGCTGTTTACATTTTATCCTTCTTTTCTCATTTTTTCTCTCTTCCTTCTTTTCCCCTTCTTATTCCAATTTCCTATTTTCTTTCAAATGGTTTCTCCAATTTCACAATATCTATTATATATTTATGTTCTTATTTACATTTTCAGTTTCTCACACCAGAGAGATCAATTAATATTCACACGTGGATTTATTTCACTTATGATTATGATCTCAAGGTCCATCAAGTTAGTTATAAATGTCTCAGTTTATCTCTCTTTGTGATTAATACTCCATTATATAAAAAGGAAAACAAATTTTTTCTCCACTCATTCATTAATGGGTATTTGGGTTGCTCCGAAGATTTAGCTTTTATAAACTATGCCACTATAAACAAAGGTGCACATACATCGCTGTGGTATGATGCTTTTAATTTTTCTAGGAAGAGACTCAGAAAAGAAACAGCTGGATTGAACGGGACCCCAAATTGTGGTTTTTTGAGGAATCTCCACACTGATTTCCACAGTGGTTTCAGTGTGGAGAAGCCACATTGAAAGCACCAGCCTGTGCTTCCATTAACAGTGGAGAAGGGTTTCTTTTTCCCCACAATCCAGCCAACATTTATTATTGTTTCCTTGATAATAGCATTTTTTTCTGCAATGAGATGGAATCTTAGCACTGTTCTAATTTGCATTTCTCAAATGACCAATGATGTTGAACATTTTTTCATACATTTATTTGCCATTTGTACTTTTTTTCTTCTGAAAAAATGCCTATTCATCTTAGAAGTCCATTTTTGAATGGGTCTTTGAATTTGGGGGGTCTGACTTTTTTCCACTTCTTTATGTATTCCAGATATTAGTCCTTTGTCTGAAGGACAGCATGAAAAATTTTTGCCCACTCTGTGGATTCTTTTCTTTTGCTGTGCAAAGGCTTTTTAATAAAATGAAATCACAGCTGTTGATTGTGAAAGTTGGTGTGTGATCAGTTTTGTTCATAAAATCTTTGCCTGTACCTATGTCTTCCTGAGTTCTACCTATTCTATGTTCCAGAAGATTTAGTGTTTCTATTTTAATATTTAGATCTTTGATCCATTTTGATTTTAGTTTAGTGCATGGCTATAGACATAGATCTAGTTTCAGTCTTCAGCATGCAGAAAGCCAGTTTTTCCAGCACCATTTATTAAAGAGGCCATCCTTCTCCCAGTGAATGTGCTTGGCCCCTTTATCAAAGATCAGGGAGCTGAGTGTGCTTGCAATTGTTTCTGTATTTTCTAGTTTGTTCCATTGATCCTCAAGTCTGCTTTTTCACCAGTACAATTTTGTTTTGATCACTGTAGCTCTTTTGTATAATTTTAAGTCAGGGATTGTGATTCCCCTTTGCCTTACCTTTGTTGGCCCAGAATTGCTTTAGCTATTCTAGGTCTCTTTTGTTCCCAAATGAATTTTAGGATTGTTTTCTCTAGTTCTGGGAGCAATGCTAATGGTATTTTGATTGAGATTGCCATAAATCTGTATAGTAATTTTGGAAACATGGCCATTTTCTCTATATTGGTTTTTCCTACCCAATAGCATGGGATATCTTTCCATATTTTCATATCTTCTTTGATCTTTTTCAGAGTACTGTAGTTTTCAATGTAAAGGTCTTTTACTTCCTTTGTTAGAATGATTCCTAAATATTTAATATTTATTCTATTGTGAAGGATCTGGTTTCCCCAATTTCTCTTTCAGTGAGTTTGTTGTTTGTGTATAGGAATGCTATTAATTTTTGAGTGCTGACTTTGTATCCCGCTACTCTACTGGACTTAGTTATTAAGTCTAGAAATCTTGTGGTGAGTTTTGTCAGTCTTCTGTGTAGAGTATCATATCATCTGAAAATAATGATAGTTTAACTTCTTCAGTTTATAGCTTTAATTTTTTTATTTCTTTCTCCTGTTGAATTACTCTTGCCAATGTTTTCAGAACTATATTGAATAGGAATGATAATAGTGGACATCTTTATCTTGCTCCTGATTTTAGAATAAAATTTTCAATCTTTGTCCATTTAGTATGATGTTGGCTGGTGGCTTGCCATACCTGACTTTATTAGACTGAGCTAAAGACCATCTATTCCAATTTTCTGTAGGGTTCTTAAAATCATGAATATGTGTTGGACTTTGCCAAATGCTTTTTCTGTGCCTATGGAGATCATCATGTGATTTTTGTCCTTTGCACTATTTGTGTGATGTATTACATTATTTATTTGCATATGTTGAAGCATCCCTGCGTTTCTGGAATAAATCTTACTTGGTCAGGTTTTGTAATATTCTTGATGATTTGCTGCATTCAGTTTGCCATTATCTTATTGAGGTTTTTGCCTCTGTTCATTAAGGAGATTGGCCTGTAGTTTTCTTTTTTGGTTGTGTCTTTCTCTGATTCTGGTATCAGGGTAATAGTTGCTTCCCTTTCTATTTCACTGAAGAGCTTGAAGAGTAATGGCATTAAATCATCTCTAAATTTCTTATAGAACTTAGTTATGTATCCAACAGGACCTGGACTTTTCTTTGTTGGTACATTTTTAATTACATTTTCAATTTCATTTACCAATATTGAGTTATTTAGAATTTTTACATCTTCTTGATTCAGCTTTGATAATTCATATGTATCTAAGAATCTTTCCATTTTATCTGTATTTTCCATTTTATTAGAATAAAGTTTCTCAAAGTAGGCATTGATGACCTTCTGGATTTCTGCAGGATCTGTTGTGATTTCACCCTTTTAATTCCTAATTGCTTGAATTTGAGTCTTGCCTTTCCTTTTATTATGAGGTTGGCAATAGTTTTTCAATTTTATTTACTCTTTCAAGGAATAAACTCTTGGATGCATTGATTCTTTGTATTGCTTCTTTTTAGTTTCAATTTCATTAATTTCTGCTCTGATCTTTATAATTTCTTTCCTGATATGAACTTTGGGCTTGACTTATTCTTTTTCTACAATTTAGAAATTCAACATTAAGTTATTTGAGTTCATTCTGTCTTCCTACTATGGGTATTCATCACTATAAATTTCCCTCAGGATTGCTTTCATTGTGTCCCATAAGTTCCTGTATATTGTATCAATATTATCATTTAGTTGTAGATATTGTTTCATTTCTTCTTTAATTTTATCTGTGACCTATTTGCTGTTCAGTAGGGTGTTATTTAATTTCCATGATTTTGTGGTTTTGTTCTCTCTTGATTTCCAGTTTCATTGCACTATAGTCAGATAATATGCATCAGATAATTTCAATTCCTTTACATTTACTTAAGCATGTTCTATGGGCTAGAATGTGGTCTATTTTGGAGACCATTCCATGTACACCTGAGAAGAATATGTACTCTGATGTTGAGGTGGAACATTCTGCAGGCATTTTAAGACCATCTGATCACAGGTTTGGTTCAGTTCTGATATATTTTTATTGATTTTTTTCATCTAGCAGATATATCTACTTATGACAATGAGGTATTCATGTCCTCCATTACAATTGTGTGGGTGCTTATTTGGTTTTTAATATCCATTAATATTTGTCTTATACTGTTGTATGTTCTATACTAGGTGCATATATATTTATAATTATTATCTCTTCTTCTTGGAGTTTTCCCTTAACAAGAATGTAGTGAACTTCTTTATTTCTTTTGATCTGTCTTGGCTTGAAGCTCACACTGTCTGCAAATAGAATAGCTACTACTCCTTTTTTGTCCCATGGAATGTTGTTTTCTATTCCTTGACTTTCAGTCTATGAATTTCTTTTTTTGATTAAATGCTTTTCTTGTATGTAGCATATTGTTGGGTCTTGTTTCTTGATCCATTCTGCCAGTTTGTTTCTTTGATTGGTGAGTTGAGATCATCATAACTGATATGTACTAACTACCTTTGTCATATTATCTGCTGTTGGTTTCTTGTATTTTCCCTCTGTTTAATTGCTTGTCCTGCCTATTCCTATTTGTACTCTTGAATTTGTGCACACTGTTATTTCTCTCTACAATATCTTTCACAACACACTGTAGTGATAGTTTGGTGGTCATGAATTTCTTCAGTAGTTCTTTGTTATGAAAGTATTTTATTTCTCCATTCATTCTGAAAGACAGTATTGCAGGCTATGTCAGTCTGGTTAGAAGTTATTTTCTTTTATGACTTGTAATACTTCACTCCAAGCTCACCTTGACTTAGATTCTGTGTCAAGAAGTCTGCTGTAATTCTGATAGGTTTTCCTTAAAGGTGATCTGTTTCTTATCTCTAACATATTTTAATATTCTGTTCTCATATTAAATTTTTGGAACTATATACCTTGTTGTATATTTATTTTGTACATCCTGATCCATTCTACACCGCTGGCTCCCCTCATGCTATGATTCCTTGTCCTGGTGGTTGCTAGTCAGAGGGAGTGTTGGCTTCCTAGTCCAGGGGTTCTTGTGTTGCAGGTTACTTGGTCATAGGATGAGGAAGTGCTTGTCCTGGCTGCCTTGGGATGTTCCAAGTCAATGTCTTCTTCCAGTGGTAGGGCAGGAGCAGTTGTATTGTTTCACTATCAATCTTCATTGCTGTGGCTGGTCCCTAACCTTGTTGTCACTAAAGGTTCCAGTTAGCAATAATGGTGCTTGACAGAGACAGAAAAAGAAAGAAGAGAAAAAACAAACAAAAAATTAATTAGTGACCCGTTGGGGAGGGAGCAGTCACTCACCACTATGTGTGCCAGTGAAATTTGTTGCCAGGCTGCAGTATATACTCTTTGCAGGAAATTAAAAGAGGCAAGAGGCCTTATATTCTAGGTCTAATTTGCCTGGATTGCTGCACCTTTGCCATCTCTCCGTTTTTGTTTTTTGGTTTTTGTTTTTGTTGTTGTTGTTGCTTTGTTTTGCTTTGTTGTGTGTTTTGGGGAGGGGTTCTTCCTGGGAATGGCTGTTCCTGCTCTGATCCTGAGCCTGCTGGTGGGAAACCCATGGGCAACCTTGTGGGCTGGTTTATCTTTTTATAAATTCCTGTGTCTATTTTTTACTTTATTTGCAAGTCTCTTGTTTCAGATTAATTTTGGTTTCAGGATGTATGTCCCTCCCTTTCTGCCAATTACCTGTTTTAAGTTGATTTCCTCTAAGAAACTCTAATATGAGTCCTTCTTTACTCAGCCATGTGAATCCCTCTAGTTTAAGTTTCTTAACCTTAAACATGTTGACCTTCTTGGATCTGTGGATTTATCAAATTCATCAATTTGGATATTTTTCAATCGTAATTACCTGAGGTATTTTTCATCTGTTCCTTTAGCTCTTTCCAGAACTCTAGAAATATATGTACAGGAGTCACTTCCTGAACCCCAGTTTCAGGTTTCACTGTTTCAGTTATCTGTGGCCAACCACAGTTCAAAAATATTAAATGATACTTGAGGTTGACTTCGACAGACATCTGTAATTATCACTCTGTGCTCTTCATTTTCTGTCACTCGTGTCTGTCAGTCCATGCCACTATATTACTCATGCAATTATCATAGGCTGGGTTCTTTAAACAATAAGATTTGTTTCTCTCATTTCTATAGGTTGGAAAGTCTGAGCTCAAGGTGTCAGCATGGTCCAGTTCTGCTAAGAGCCCTTTCCTTGATTTGAAGCTTCTCACTGGAGCTCAAATGGCAGAGAGAAATTATTTGTCTTATAGCTACTTACAAGATCTCCAATTCATTTATGAGGGCTGCAACCTTATGATCTAATCATTTCCCAAAAGCTCCACCTCTTACTACTATTACACTGAGGATTAGGCTTCAACATATGAATCTGGGAAGGACTCAAATTTTTACTCCATAGTATCCCTAGTTTCAAATTCTATTTGTATTGAACTATTGGGTCCATCCTCTTTCCCTTAACCCCGGGCTTCTCTGGCCTCCTTCTGGGCTCTGCTTCTCTGATCCATAGCCTAGAAATTTATTTTAGGCTGAGGAAAATGTAGGGTTCGTTTTGTTTGCACTTTATCTCTTGGCCATTACAGACTCTGATGTCCAGTATCTTCAAAATCATTGTTTCATATATTTTGTTAAGGAATTCAGGAGAGAAATTTAGGTAAGGAGGTACTTCAGGAAACAGGATGATATGATTTGTGTTATTTCACCTGGAATAGGAAAAAAAAAAAGCAAGATTTGTAGTGTAGCGACAGTAGGACAAGCAGCCTTCTACCTTAAGATATCAGGTCTGTATTTATCTTGAAAAAGTACTTGTTACCTAAACAAAATAATAGACTTGTATTAAATATTGTCTTTAAAAGTTTAGATACCAAGATGAAATTCAGTATAATTCTGTGTTAATATGGCATCTCAATGCTTCAGCCAAACCTTCTTCCATTCTGTCTAAGATAATGGTGCTCAAGGGAAAAAAGAACCTATAATTTTAATTACCATATCTTTTTGATCCTCTTATAAATTTTAGCAGTTTTCAAACATAAGCAAATTTTCTTAGAAAGAAAAGGCATATGTCTGTTTTTGACACTCAGGAAAATCTACCCAAACCTGAAAAATATCTTCTGCCTTAAAAGTTTGAATCTTAATTGTCATAAGCAGCAGATGTAGAAACACATCATGATTACTTTGCTTCAAAGTATGGACAGAACAGATTAACTTTCATTGTTTTGTTGTTAATAAGAAGTAGGAACATTTCACCAAAGAGATTAAAGTTTTGATAGAGTGAAAGTAATTGTATAATTGCAGGATTTGGTTCATGCAATAATACAAAATTTTATGAGAAAGCCACAAATGGCAACACAATATTACAAAAACAGGAGAGGGGAGAAGGGAGAATGAAAAAGGAAGGGGAGAGGAGAGAAAAGAGAAACAGAAGCAACAGAGAAGGAGCAGAAAAAGAAAGGGAGGAGGGAAACACCAAATAATATGCCTGCATCAAATATGTTGACTCTCAAATCATGCTTCACATGGCTGAATTCCTGAAAGATAACAGTTGTGCATCTTGATTATTGTATGCTATTTGCACATAAATACGCAAGAGAAGTTCTCCCATCTGTCCTGCTCTGTGTCCCAGGAAACCGACTTCATACTGCGTCCCGTGTTCGCCTGCTTTCTAGTTTCCTATTTGAGTTCTGAGCTTAGACAAAGGAAGTCATCAGATTACAAACTGGGAAAGTGGAGAGATTAGGATACTATTCTTTTGCCTTCACTTGAGCTCAGCGCTGACTATACCTGCCATTGCTAACTTCTATAGGGTGATCCCTTTCCTGAATCTCTGTACCTCGCAGTCCAGTACAACCGTGCTCCTCACTTTTCCCCTTTAGCCCTAGGGATGATAACGGCGCAGCATCCCTCTCTAGCTAGTCCGTGGTAATTTCAAAAAGAGCATTTCAAGTTTGAGCCCAACCTAGGCAACTTAGAGTCTTAATGAGGCTTTGTCAGATAAATAAATAAGGACATAGTTAAGTGCAAAAAACCCGGGGTTCAATCCCCAGTACCACAGCTGAACATGCCATCTGCTTCCCGTTAGCTAACTCCTATCCCTTCTCTATTATCACTGTCAAGTGGGGTGGCTAAAAGCAAGTCCAAGAAATATTAGGAAAATTCCACTTGCTGAAAAGTTCAGTTGTTTAGAGAACAGTGCTAATGAGGCCAGAATTAGTGTCTGGCGGGGCTCCAGGTTCACAGCCTGTGTCCCTGACCAGCCGTTTTCCACACCATTGGCTACAAGGAGCGCCATGCCAAGGAGCACACATGTGTCTGCGATCCTTTCCAGTTCTGAAACCACAACTGAAGAGCTAGTCCTTCAAGAGAGATCACTTCAAAAGCATCTCTGTTCCCAAAGGAGTCACAATTCGATTCTAATGAAAATTGTGTATCTCTTACTGAAAGCAATAAACCTATCCTTCTTAATATCTTTTTCAAAGATAAACTTTTATTTCACTGCTTATTGTTTGTCCAGTTTAAAAAAAAATAGGTTAAAAATCAGGCTTATATAAACATGCTTTTCACTGGTAATGGTATTCAGGCTTATAAGATATATGTTTATCTCATTAAAATTATTCAACAGTTGTGTTTAAATGAGTGAAGTCACACAATCATTGTCTTAAAAGTAAAAAGTTCATTTATTCAAAGTGATTTTGATTATCATGTGTGAATGACAAGTTTTCAATTTTTTACACATATTTCCTCAAAACTGTTCTCTTTAGTATTGTAATCTTAGTATTGTAGGATTGTAAAACTATACTGTCATTAGATCATTGTAGATTACCTATTGTATTATTATTGATATAACTGATATATTAGCTTACTTCCACCATTGTGTTAATTTTGTATTATTAAAATACATAATGGTAAAGGAAGAGACTTTTATTCTTTTCAGAAGTTAGTTTCTGAGGCTTTTCGCCATCAGAAAGAAGCACTATTTCTACTAAAATTGAATCTGTGACTTTAAGTAAAATGTGCTGAAACATAAGAGCAAAATATCCTCTTCTTGTTGCTAAAGCCATAAAGTTAAGAACACTCATAAGATATGAACATTTTTATACACAGTATTTACTCTTAATCAGCTTCATAAAATATAATCTGAGTTTTATTTTTTTAACAAAATCTTTTGAGACATTTTGATAAGGTCAACAGAAACCACAGTCTTTTAACATTAGGTGGATCAACTTTTTGACCATGGCCAGACCAGCATAGCTAATGGAATAATAGCCTGCAGGGTCCAGCTAAATATGATATACGCATGTAATCAACCTCTGTGATGACTATTCAAAAGTAATTCCTTTAGCTTTGAACTGTGACATATATTTCAACAAGCAAAACCATATGAAGAAATTCTCTGCAGACCACACTGATACAATACAGCCTTCATATCTTGCTCTCTCTGTTTGCTGCTTCTAGTGAGTTTTAAATTTAAGGTAATGACTACTGTATATTCATGTGGGCATGCAACAATACTTTTGATTTGTTGTGGAAAGGTTAAATCCATTACCAGAGGTCTAGTCTATAAACTCTGACACAACCTTTATGTATGAGTTATTGTTTACCCTTTTCTATAATAAGGCCACTAAAAAGGTTTTGCATGATAAAATTATAAAAATTAACTCACCTTTCCAGTCACCAAACTGTTAAAGAGTATCTCCTCCATTTCAATTCATAATCATCTACATGTAACATTTTAAAAATCTCATTTATATATAATACTACATTATGTAAAAATTATATGCCATTGTTTTTCAAATAAAAGGATGAGAGAGTAAGCTTATTATAATCAGTATTAGTTGGTTTATTCTATTACAGTAGAGACTAATGGATAGTATAAATGAGATTCTTTTGTTGCCCATCTGAAAAGATTTAGCATCTAAGAATGTCTTCACTGTTAGAAACAGAGAAATACCCATTTCTTTTGAAACAGCAATAGAAACAAACATCACACTTTAACTTCTTGGTTGTCATTAGCTCCTCTCTGAAAGTGATATTGGTCCCCATTTTACAGCTTCCTTGAAGTCCTACAGATTATACATTATTCAAATCACCCCCTGTATTAGGCCCACAAAACAAAACCTGGACTAGAATTTGAAATGTGTGTTTTTGCCAAGAACCAAGAGTCAAAAATCCTGTGGAGTCCACTTCATTGCAAATAAATAGAAGCATCAGAACACTTGGAAGTTTAAAGACTTGTTCTTGCAAATTAATCATTGCTATGATTTCATAAAAGAGTGTGTAAATAGTAATTGTATTTCACAAAGCATATAGTAGTGGTACATAAAGCTATTCTGCTCATTCAGCCTACTTCATGAAATACTCCACAATAAAATCGCTTTTCCTCAACACCTGGGTAATGAAAGTGAACCAATTGTTTGAGACCAGTGAAGTAGGACTTCAAACTTATAAAATCAAGGAAAAATGTATGCATCCAGTTACATTCTTCTGAACCAAAGAGAATGCTGAGTTCAAAACATTGGCAAGTATAAAATGGGCATTAGGGTATTTGAAATAAATTGTCTACATGTTGTGATGCAAAGAAAAATATTAACCTGAACAGCCAAAGCTAGTTCTTTTTCAAAAAGATTGATAAAACATATTAGTAACGTGAAAGACTAAGCCCTTTTTACAGAGAACCCCAAAAGTGCAGTGGCTTGAAAATAAGATTTATGCCTCCTTAATCCTAAAGTGAGAATTCTACATAAATTAAATAACCTCACAGCCATTCTAGAACAATAACTTTCTGTCTTTCTGCTCTATACCTCCTAGGCAGAGTTTCTCAACCTTGCTTTTCTGAAATGAGCTGGACACTCTTTGACTGGGGGTGGAGAAGGCATAGTCCTTGACGATCATATGCATTGTTAGATGTTGAGAAACATCCCTAACCTCCCCCCATTAGACATCAGTAACTCTCTTCCTACCAGTTATAACAGCGAAGAGGTCACCAGAAATTTCCAATTTGGGGGGAAAGGGGACAAAATTACACCCAGGGGAAAACCACTGCCTTAGACTCTTGTCATTGTCTACAGGTAGAATCTGAATGATGGAGTAATTGCTTCATGCTCTAGATTGGAAAAAAAGTGAAAATTCAAAGAGGAATGAATGCTCAGTGTCACAGGCAGCACACCATGTACAGTACATCTAACTCTACTCACACCCACTGGTGAGAATTGAATACCCCAACCTCAATTAAATATGTATATGCTGGTGAAAAAGATCCAAAAGAGTGCAAAATCACTTTGGTGAGAAGCAGAAGAAATTCCTAGAGCTATATGTGGTGTGGGCAAAATAGAAAATGAAGGCAGGTAAATGGAAATGGAAGATACTATTATAGATCAGAGTATGGACAGCTCCCCATCATGGCACAGTGGAAGCATAGTATTCACAACAGAAGCGTAGAGCTCTCAGAACAGAAGCGTAGAGCTCTCAGAACAGAAGTATAGAGCTCTTGCCATGGAGTTCTTAGAATTTTTCCTATGTTTATTTCCCCTATAAAATGAAGAAATACATTATTAGCTGAAAGTGAAGATGCAGATGAAGGATGGTAGTCAAGAAAGAGAAAAGAAAAAGTTAAGCAGTGACTTAGGAGAGTTAAAGAATAAATGAACGAGGATGTTTAGTAGGGTGGACTGAAAGCATTAAGAGTCCACCTAGAGTGCAGAAAGAAGCCGGGACATGGTAACAAATTCCAGTGGAGGCATCCAGGTATCTGGCCCATCTCGCTACACTGCAGGAACCAGCACAGGAAAAAGCTGGGACTTAGTAACTAACCCTTTTCTCCCAATTTTCTTTTTTCTGTTTTTCTCTCTTCTTTGTCTTTTCCTCTTTGTCTTTCTTGCTTGCTTGCTTTTTCTCTTTTTCTAAATGACTGAGGAGAACTCCAGCCACAGAAAACTAATCCCGTCCTCTAAACTCAGAGACCAGGTTTAGATAATCCCTTGAATACACCTTCGTTCCTTGTTTTCTACCCCCTTCTCTAGTTTCCCAAGCCTTGTGTGACCACCCTTTGTCCTCCAGCCTTTCTTCTACTTCCTTTCCAATTATCTTTGTTTTATATACTATTCTCCCTAAATTTATGCACCACAGGGTAAAACCAGTTTACCAAGGGGAAACGCTTTGCACACAAACTCCTAAATTATGATCAGTTATATTCTACAGCTAGACGTTCCTCATATGGTCTAAATTACAAAATCAAGAGTAACCACAGTTCCTCAGTTTCTAAATTATTCTTGATGCCACTGTTATTGCTGATTTTACTACTTTGTATAGGATATTATATGTGCTATAATCAGTTTTTCTGGTTTCTGTAACAATACTGAGAAGCTCTGGGGTAATAACCTCACCACAGCCCAACACCAAATGAATGGGGACTTAGCCAAAAAGATAGTGTCATCCCACTGTTAGTTCACTGAGAAAGTAAGATCTTCAGACAGAAACAAACCAAGAATATCCTACAAATGTAAGACATCCTGGAAGAATAGACTTTTCCTAAAGAGGCCTCATTACTAGTAATTAACAAACTACAACAAAAAATCACAAGGATAATCACAGAAAACAAAATAAAATTTTTTAAATAGAAATGACAAGATGAAAGAGCAAAATGGAATCTCAGACCTCCAGCCCACACAGAACAAGTCCAGGAGACATCAACATAGGAGAAAATGGAAGACACGCAAATGAAATTTCTGATATAACGGCCACCAAAGTAAAGAAACAAACCTATGAGGCTATAGAGGAAGTTGGATCAGAAATAATTACTCAGGAAAAAAGAGAAATGTCAACACTTATAAAGGAAATGCTCAGCAAATCTAGAGTAGAGAGAAATAAAGCAAATAGATGATGATAGGAAAAGGATGGAAACCGTGAATGATCAATATAGAAAAGAAGTAGAATGCATGAAACAGATATAAAGAAGTACCGAGGAAATTAAAAACTCCAATGAAAGCTGGAAAAACTGCTTGAACACACTGACTTTTTCACCCAACAACATCAGAATACATGTTCTCCTCAGCTGCATATGGGACATTCTCTAAAACAGTTGACTAGTCCATAGAACATGCTTACATAAATGCAAAGGAATTGAAATTATCCCGTGTATGTTATCTGAACATAATGCAATGAAATTGAAAATTTACAACAAAAGCAACCTCGAAAGCTCCATAAACATATCAAAAATAAATAACACCCTACTGAACAACCAGTGAGTCACAGAAGAAATTAAAGAACAAATTAAACAATATCAACAAACAAACAAAAATGTAAACAAAACTTACCAGAACCTGTGGGATGCAATGAAAGCAGTCTTCAGAGGGAAATTTATTGTGGTGAATTCTCATACCAGGAAAACAGAATGAACACAAATTGAAAACCTGATGCTACAGCTTAAACTTCCAGAAAAAGAACAGCAAGTCAAGCCCAAAGAAGAGAGGAAGACATAAAGATCAGAGCACAATTGAGACTTAACAAAACAAAGAATTAATGAATCAAACCATTGGTTCTTTAAAAGAATTAATAAAATTGATAAACCCCTAGCCAACCTTATTTAAAAAGGGAAACAAAAAAATTTATGTTCATGCAATAAGTAATGAAAATGATGAATCACTACAGATCCTGTAGAAATACAATCAATACCTCCTTCATAAACCTTTACTCTTATAAGTTCAAAAACACAAACACACACACACACACATACACAAATGAGCAAGTTCCTAGAAATGTATGACTTACCAAAGTTGGATCAAGAAAAGTCCAAGTCCTGATGGATTTACAGCTGAATTCTACAAGAAATTTAGAGAAAACTTAATGCCAACCCTTCTCAAACTCTTTAATGAAATTGAAAGGAAAGAAATTCTCCCTAACTCATTCCTGAAGGCAAATATTACCTTGATACAAAAAACAGAGAAAGACCTAACCAAAAAAGAGAACTACAATCTCTCTTTTGAATATAGATGCAAAAATCCTCAACAAGATACTGGAAAACAGAATGCACCAAATCATCAAGAAGATTATACATCATGACCAAGTGGGATTCATCCCAGAAATGCAGGGATGGTTCAATATATGCAAGTTAATAAACATAATACACCATATCAACAGAGCCAAAGATGAGAACCACACGATCATCTAGATAAATACAGAAAAAGTTTTTGATAAAGTCCAACACTCATTCACCACAAAAACTCTACAGAAAATCAGAATAGATTGTCTTGACCTCATTCTGAGAAATCCATAAACAATAAACCAACAGCAAATGTCTTATTAAATGGACAAAAACTAACAGCTTTAAATCTAAAATCAGGAACAAGACAAGGATGTCCATTATCACCTCTCCTATTCTGGAAACTCTAGCCAGAGCAATCAGAAGAAAGAAATAAATGGAATAAAGATAGGGAAGAAAGAAGTTAAACTATTATTATTTGCAGATGACATGATGCTCTACATATAAGATCCCAAAAACTCCACTGAAAGACTTTTAGGTCTCATAACCAAATTCAGTAATTAGCTGGATACAAAATCAACACTCAAAAATCAATAGCATTCCTGTATAGAAACAACAAAATCACTGAGAGAGAAATAAGAGAAACCACACCTTTCACAATAGCACCCAAAAAATGAAATACAAGTCAATTTAACAAAGAAAGTAAAAATTGTGTATATTGGAAATTACAGTACTCTGAAAAAAGAAATCAAAGAGGATTCAGAAAACAGAAAAATATCCCTTGTCCATGGATATGAAAAAAAAATGTGAAAATGATCATACTCCCAAAATTGTTATACAGATTTAATGCAATTCCAATCAAAATACCATTAATGTACCTCACAGATCTAGATAAATCATTTGTAAAATTCATCTGGAACCAGAAGAGACCTACAATAACAAAGGCAATCCTGGGCAAAAAAAGCAAGGCAAGAGGCATCACAATCCCTGACCTGAAATTATACTACAAAGTTACTATGATAAAATAAGCATGGCGCTGGCAAAAAAAAAAGACCTGAAGATCAATGGAATAGATTAGAAGATGCAAATACAATGATGAACACACCCAGCCACCTTATTACTGACAATGGGACCAAGCATGTTCTCTGGACAAAAGACAGCCTCTTTAATAAATAGTGCTGGAGAACTGGCTTTCCATATGTCAAGAACTAAAACTAGACCCATGTCTTTCACTATGCATGAAACTAAAGTCAAAATGGATCAAAGATCTAAAAATTAAACAGAAATACAATATCAACTGAAGAACAAATAAGTAGAAATCTCAAAGACATAGGGATAAGCGGAGAATTCATGAACAGAAGCCAAACTACACAGGGAATACTTCCCAGAATCAACAACTGGGACCTCATCTTACTAAAAAGTTGTTGCCTGTCAAAACAAATCATCCATAGAATGAAAAATAAACCCATGAATTGGGAAAACATCTTAGCTAACTGTCCCTCAGACAAAGGACTCCTATCCAGAACATATAAAGAATTTTTAAAAATCATGCCCCAAAATACCAAGACCCAATCCAAAAATGGGCATCTGAGATGAATACACACTTCTCATATGAAGACATACAAATGACAAATATATATATGAAAAAATGTTCAATATCATTGGTCATTCAAGAAATGAAATTAAACCAACACTTTTTCTACCTCACTCAAAAAAATAGCTATTAATCAAGAAATCAACCAATAACAAATGCTGGTAGAACTATGGGGAAAAAGAAACCCTTCTGCATTGTTAGTGGGAGCTCAGACTGGTACAATCACTGTAGAAATCAGTGTGCATTCTCCTCAAAAATGAGAATTAGAGGTTCCATTCAACCCAGCTATTCCCCTTCCGGATATTTTCCCAGAAGAATCGAAAACATACTACACTGTTATATGTGCATTCATGTTTGTAACTGCACAATTTTTAATAGCCAACACAAATGACCATCTACTGAGAAAACCACCCAAATGCCCATCAACTGAAGAATGTTTTAAAAATATGTGGTTTTTTCATCAAGCCCCCAAATTCAAAGACCCTCTCCAAAAATGGGCATCTGAGATGAACACACATATCTCAGAGAAAGATATACAAATAGTAAATAAACACATGAAGAAATGTTCACCATCACTGATCATTCGAGAAATGCAAATTAAAACAACATTGAGATTTCACCTCACTCTGGAAAGAATAGCAGCCATCAAGAAATCAACCGATAACAAATGTTGGCGAGGCTGCAGGGAAAAAGGAACACTGCTCCACTGTTGGTGGGAATGTAGACTGGTGCAACCATTGTGGAAATCCATATGGAGAATTCTCAGAAGACTAGGATTGGAAGCCCCACTCAATCCAGCTATTCTCCTCCTGGGTATTTTCCCAGAAGAACTGAAAAGTTCATATCACAGTGATATATGTGCATCCATGTTCATAGTGGCACAGTTTGTGATAACTAAATCTTGGAAACAACCAAGATGCCCATCTACTGCAGAGTGAATGAAAAAGATGTAGCATTTTTATACAATGGAATATTACTCAGCTATAAAAAAGGATGATCTTGAGGTCTTCATAGGTAAATGGAGACAACTTGAAACTATCCTCATTAGTGAAATAAATAAGAATCATTTTTATAAATATCATATTGCATCTCTAGTGTAAAAAGTAAATAAGAAGTGTAAGTGTAATAAACACAAAATGTGTAATTGCTATTGTAAAAAAGAGAGGAAAAGAAAGTGCTCTAAGGGATATAACTGCATGTATGTTTAAATGTGTAAAATAGATGACCATATTGCTGAATCTTTGTTGGATCTTTAAACAGAACTGTTTGCAGTCTCACTGTTTGAATGTCTACTATGTACCCTTTAACTTTGTAACTTGAACAACTATACCCAAGATAACAATATGTAATTTATAACCTAGTGATTTCTTAGTGTTTTTTCTCTTTTTTCCTTTTTTTCTTCTTCTTTATTTCTTTTATAATTCTGTATTGTTGCTACCCTTTTTTCTTCTCTTTAAATAAAATTTTAAAAATTTTGCTTTTTTTCTTCTCTTTAAATAAAATTTTTAAAATGTATAATTGCTATTGTGAAAAAGAGGAAATAGGAAGTGCTATAAAAGATATAACTGCATGTATATTTAAGTGTGTAGGATTGATAACCATATTTCTAAGTTCTTGCTGGATTGTTGAACAGATCTGTTTGCAGTCTCATTGCTTGAGTGTCCACTTTGTGTGCTTTAATTTTGTAACTTGAACAATTATTTCTAAAAGAACAATATGTAATTTATCAACTAGTGATTTCTTACTGTTTATCTTTTTTTTTAATTCTGTAATATTTCTATCCTTTTTCTGTTTTTTTCTCTTAAAAAAATAAAGGTTAAAAAATGTGGTTTTTTAATATGATGGAATTCTAATCAGCCATGAAGAATAATAAATGCAAGACTTTCATATGTAAATGGATGCAACTAGAAACCATACTCATAGGTGAAATAAATCAGTCTTAAATCTCTAAACACCATATTGTCTCACTAGTGTAAGACACTAAAAGACTAAATAAGATCCAAAAATTGCAATACATATAGTAAAAGGAAAGGTAACTGCTCAAAGAGAATTGTTTGATCAGTCTTGCATACCTGTATCTGGTACCCTGAGCAACTCTTTTGAAGATGACAATATGCAATATAACAGCCATCGTTAAATTCCTATCATCTTGTTTTGAAATCCTGTATCACTATTGTCTGTTGTTGTTCTTGTTGTTGTTGTCATTTTGCTTTTGTTGTTGTTTTTTTGATGGTTGGTTTGCTTCTTGATTTTTTTCATTCTTTTGAAAATTAAAAAAAAAAGAAGAAGCAAGCCCTCCCAGTGAATCAGCACCATGCGCAGGCTACTGAGGGGACAGCCAGATGCCAGCCTTTTCCCATGAGTCAGTGCCATTTGCTGATTGTGGGGGAGGAGAACAAGAAGTCACAAGGCCTCCTTGTGAATCAGTGCCATGTGTGGACCATTAGGGAGACAAACAGATGCCAGCCCCTTCCAGTGCACGGGCTGGGAAACAATAATCAACACCCCTCACCTCATTGTAAGTGACCAGCTGATCTGGAGAAACACAGGCTGCAATGATGGCTATTGAAATGGAATACAATTTAATGCTTGTAGTGTTTAACGTTTCACTGACTTTGCCAGTCTAAAGCTGGTGATCTGATCATCTATTCAGAGGACAGCAATACGCAGTGTGGCATCTATGGGGGATCTCCTTCTAAGGGTGTTTGCCATTGTTGATTCCCAGTTGTCTTGCTTTGAAGTCCTGTATCATTTTCATTGTTTTGTTGGGTTGGGTTTTATTCTTTTTTGTTTTGTTTGATTTTGTTATATCTATGGGCAGCTATTTCAGAGATAGCATGATATACTATGGTAGCCATTTTGGGTTTACTATTGTCTTTTATTGCATTCATTATTTTGTTTTTATTGATTCTATTCTGTTCTGTTTTGTTTGGATTTTACTATGTCTGAAGGTATCTGCAGCTATTATGAAGACAGCAGGTAGCATTATGATAAACATTCATTTCTTATTGTTTTGAAGTCCCATGTCACTGACACTGGCTTATTTTGATTGGCTTTATCCTGTTTTGTTGTGCTTTGTTTTATTCTCTTTAAAATAAAATAAATAAATAAACAGAAAATAATGCAACAAATTAATGAGTTGAAGAGCTGGCTCTCTCAAAGAATGAATAAAATTAATAAGCCCTTAGCCAACCTTATCCAAAAAAGGAAAGAAAAAAATCAAATTCATGTAGAAAGGAATGAAAATTGTGAAATCACTACTTCAAATTGTGAAAATATACCTACTTCAAAAATCTTTCATCTCATAGGATGGAAAACACAGAGCAAATGCACAGGTTCCTAGAAACATATTAATTGCGAAAGCTAAATCAAGAAGATATAAAAGTTCTGAAAAACCAAATACCAGTTAATGAAATTGAAAAGGTAATCAAAACCTTACCAACAAAGAAAAGTCCAGGTCCTTATGGATTCACAGCTGAATACTACAAGAAATTTAGATAATATTTAACACTAATGGTCCTCAAATTCTTCAATGAAATTAAAAGGGAAACAAACTCTCCATAACTCACTCCTTGAGGCAAGTATTACCAGAACCAGAGAAAGACCCAACCAAAAAAGAACTACAGACCAATCTTCCTAATGAACATAGATGCAAAAATCCTCAACAAGATACTAAAAAACAGCATACAGCAAATCATCAAAAATATTATACATCATGACCAAGTGGGATTCATTCCAGGAATTCAGGGATGGCTCAACATATGCAAATCAATTAATATAATATGTCTTACCAACAGAGCCAAAGATAAAAATCACATGATCATCTCAATAGATGGAGAAAAAGCTTTTAATGAAATTTTATACTCATTCATGATAAAAAAAAAACTGACAGAAAATCAGATTAGATGGTCTTTGCCTTGATCTGACAAAAACAATCTATGAAAAACCAACAGCCAATATCATACTAAATGGTGAAAAACTGAAAGCTTTCACTTGAAATCAGGAACAAGACAAGGATGTCCACTATCACCCCTCCTATTCAATATAGTTCTGGAAACACTAGCCAGAGCAATTAGACAAGAAAGAGAAATAAACATAATAAGGATAAGAAAATAACAAATTAAATTATCATTATTCTCAGATGACAAGATACTCTACACAGAAGACCCCAAAAACTCTACCAAAAGACTTATAGAATTAATAACCAGGTTAAGTAGAATAGCTGGATGCAAATTCAACACTCAAAAATCAATAGTATTTCTGCACACAAACAACAAACTCACTGAAAGAGAAATTATGAAAACCACACACTTCACAATAGCATCAAAAAATGAAATACATAAGAAACAACATAAAAAAGGAAGTAAAAGATCTATACATTAAAAATTACAGTATTCTGAAAAATGAGATTGAAGAGGATGTTAGCAAATGGAAAGATAAATCCCTTCCTCATGGAGAAGACTAATCAACATTGTGAAAATGACAATCCCAATCAAAATACCATTAGCATACTTCACAGATGTAGAGAAAACATTTTTAAAATTCATTTGGAAGTATAAGAGACATAGAATGCCAAAATCAATCCTGGGCAACAAAGGCAAGACAGGAGGTAGTTCAATCCCTGACTTGAAATTATACTACAAAACTACTGTAATATAATTAGCATGGTACTGGCAAAAAGCAAACAACAACAACAAAAAAAACAAACCCTGAAGAACAATGGAATAGATTAGAAGATGCAGATACCATTATGAACATACTCTTTCACCTTGAATTTGACAGAGACCAAACATGTTCACTGGAAGAAAGATAACCTCTTTGATAAATGGTTCTGTAGAAACTGACTTTCCACATGCCAGTGACTAACACTAGACCCATGTCTATCATCTTGCACTAAACTAAAGTCAAAATAAATCAAAGATCTAAATTTTGAAACAGAAACACTGAATCTATTGGAAGACAAAGTAGTTAGAAATCTCAGACATAAGCATAGGCAGAGTTCATGAACAAAAACCAAAGTACATGGAAAGTACTTTAAGGAATCGACAACTGGGGGGAGGGGGGAGTATCTAAGAATCAACAACTGGAATCTCATCATCTTATTGAAGTTTTTGCACATCAAAAGAAGTCACTAACAATGATAATAAAATCCACATATTAGGAAAAAATTTAGCCAACTATCTCTTACACAAAACACTTCTATCTAGAACATATAAAGAAATTTTAAAAATCAGCCTCCCCAAATTCAAAGTCCAATCCAAAACTGGACTTTTGAAATGAAGACACATATCTCAGATGAAGAAATACAAATGGCAAATAAATAGAAGATAAAATATTCAATATCATTGGTCATTTGAGAAAGGTAAGTTAAAACAACACTGAGTTTCCATCTCACCCCAAAAGTAATGGCTATTATCAAGAAATCAAATAATAACAAATGTTGGCTGAAGGGAAAAAGAAACACTTCTCCACTGTTGGTGGAAGTGTATACTGGGTACAACCACTGTGGAAATCAGTCTGGAGATTCCTCAAAAAATTAGCATTAGAGATTCCATTCACCCTATTTATCCTCTGCATATTTTCCCAGAAATTGGAACCATCATACCACAATGATATACATGCACCCATGTTTATATGTGCACAAGTTATAATAGCAAAATCCTAAATGCCCATCAACTGAGGAATGGATAAAAAAGATATGGTCTTTTTATACAATGGAGTGCTACTCAGCTATAAAGAAGGATAAACTCAAGTCTTTTAAAGGTAAATAAATGCAACTAGAGACCATATTTATCACTGAAATAAGTCAGAGTCACATGTGTAAATATTGTATTGTCTCCCTAGTGGAAGAAACTGAAAGACTAAATAACATCCAAAATCTATAATAGCTATTGTGAAATGGAAAGAAACTACTGAAAATGAAAGAACTGGGATTAAGAAGAGGAGAAAAGGAGAAAAGATATATATATACATATATATATACATATATGTATATATATATCTTTTATATATATAGACATATATGTGTGTGTATAAATGGGAGAAAGAAGGTATATATACATAATATGTATATATTATATGTATGTATAATATGTATATATTAGAGTTAAGATAATTATACTACTAATTTCTTTTGGTTTATTGAAAAGAATGGTTTATATTTATATTGTTTGATCTATTTTGCATGCCTATATCTTGTAATCTGAATAATTACTTTTAAGATAACAATCTAAAATTTAGTAACTATTACTAATTTCCTATTATCATGATGTGAAATTCTGTATCATTATTTTTATTGTTTTTTCTCTTTAAATTTTATTTTTAAAGTGCACCTAATTTTGTCCCCATGAACTTAAAGTGAAGCTTCTCTGCCCAGTTGTGATTTCTCCAGCCATGTCAAGCTACATGGTTCAGGAGAGGAACAGGCCAACAGTTGGGTTTAGTTAGGCTTATAGGCCTTTCAAGTGTCTATGGGGAAAGGGTAAAGAAGTAGACACACATGGAAAGGAGTGAAACTGAAGGTTAAACTGTGTGAAGAAGACACAAAAAGTGCCAAAATGTAGAAGAACATTCAAAAGGTGGTAGACTGGAGTTCTCAAGGACATCCATATGCTGGTAATATGGGAGTAATAAAAGAGAAAAGATAGCAGCTTTGTAGTTGGTGTGGAAAACCAAAATAGAGAAGGGCTTGTTTTCACCAGTAATGACAATGTCGAACAATGATGAGGAAAGCTAATGACTGAGGTAGGATAAAGAAACAAGTTCTAAGACAATAAGAGCTTAAGGAATTGAGATGCAGTGAAATTAGTACATTTAGAAAGTGATAAAATTATAATAAGATAAACTCAATGGAGAATGATTCTTATTTTGGATAGATCACAATAAGCATGAATGGCTGATTCATAATCTGATGACATGAGTTCTAAAGAGAGAAAGAAGGACAAATGTCCTGAATAACAGCGGAGAGGGAGATATCTTCCATCTCTAAGTACACTAGTAAGAAAACTGAGAAAAACAAACTCAAAAAGCATGTCTGGACTAACATTATTTCCAGAAGAGGGCCATATTCCAGTTACAGCAAGACATTAAAAAAGAAAGCATTGGGGACACTTCAGAAACTAAGATGAAGATATAGGTCTTTTACTGATAATAGTCCAAATATTCCATTTTCTACATTCCAAACAGAATATAGGAAATGAGAGGGGGAAATGTAAAAACTGGGGACCCTCATAAGCAGGGTTGCACTATCTTACTGGATTTGTCCTAGTGGATTCAGTCAGCACTAAAAGGCAGTATGAAAATTAAATAACAAATTAACATGCCTCTTTATACATCTCTTTATCTATTCTATATAAATATATTTATATATATAAATTTTTCATATTTGACTTCATTATTTAAGTATGTTACATTGTTCTAAATTGATATTATGACTGAGTATTGTTTTAATATGCCATCTTATTCTTTTTTCCAATTTTTTAATTAAAGAAAAAAAGAAAAGAAAATTAAAAAAACAAAAGAGAAAAAGTAGAATAATACAGAATTCAAAAAAAATTAAAATCACTAGTTGATAACATTACATAGTGTCATATTAACAACAGTTGTTAAAGTTGCAAAATTAAAGCAAAAAAAAGTGGCTAAACACTCAAACATTGACAGTGCAAACTGTTCTGTTCAATGATCTAACAGAAATTTAGTAATATGGTCATCTATCTTACACACTATACAACCATTATAGCCTTTAGAGCACTTTCCTTCCCTTTCACTTTTACAGTATCTTTTATACTTTTTGGATCTTAATACTCTGTCAGTTTTTATTATTTTTTATAGTAGAGAGACAATATGATATTTACTAATGTGAGTTTTGTTTACTTCACTAATGAGGATTTTCTCAAGTTGCTTTCATTTATCTATAAAGGCCTCAAGATCATCCTTTTTATAGCTGAGTAGTATTCCATTGTATAAAAATACCACATTTTTTCATCCACTCTGCAGTTGATGAGTGTTTTGGTTGTTTCCAAAATTTAGCTATCACTAATTGTGCTGCTATGAACATAGGGGCACATATATCACTGTGTAAATCATCTTCTTCTTAAAAAGTGCCCTTTCCAATTGTAAAGTGGCCTTTCCAGTTGTTGTTTCTTTGTATCACAGGAATTCTGTGGTTTAGAGATTTGGGCAGGACTCGGCTAAAAATAAGTTGAGGTGACTCAGTAGTATCTGCTGACAGTTGGGCTGGTTTGAAGGGTCACAAATTAGAGTCTGGTAGGGATGGCTACAAGCAGAGGCTCACCTGGGGCTGACTCTAGAGTGTCTGCCCATGTCATCCTCCTGACCTGTCTTGGGTGATTGTGACATGCTTCCTCCAAAACAAGTACCCTAACACAACCAGGTAGAAGGTATGTTACAAATCACTTTCTCCATTTTCTGTTGGCAGTAATAAGCCTTGTGTGCAGCCCAATTTCAAGAGGGGTAGAATTGTATCCTGCTTCTTCATGATGTGTTAACAAGTTCACTCTGTGGAAGAGCATACGGCATGAGGGATATTGTTTTGGTTATCTTTAAACAATATAACTTGCCCTGGTGATACACACACCTTTATCATGTTGTGTGTGGTAGGGGTTAATATCCCTGAAAAGGTATTCCCAGGTTCAAGCTTCAAATAACCACAAACTGCATTCATAATAAATGATTAAATTTATATATCTTTTTTTAGGAGTGTCTAAAACATCCACAGAAGAAAATGTGTCTCAAAATTCAGAGCCGTTGGAAAAACCCAGCAGGTATAATAAAGCAAGTAAAAACTTTCTAAGTACACACATTGTGTAAGAACTAAGTATAATTTTATTCTTCAACAACAAGAAGTTTTATTTTGCAGTTGATAAGCTAATAGTAAAACACTAGTTTTCAAAAAAATCACAAATTTACTTTTAAAGGAAACATAATTTAAGTATTTTTCATCTTCATATCTGAAAATGATAGAAAGCAATATATTTCAAAATGTTTTTACTTTCTAGCCCAATATAAACATTAGTTTTATAATTTGTTTTGTTTCAGCTTTCTGGATAATCACAAAGATGAAACTTAAAGCAGCTTTTGACTCAATATAAACGCAAGAATAAAGTTATCATGTCACCAGAGATGTCATTCCTGGAGCGGGAATATATTACAAGTAATGTAAGGTTACAATAAAACTATGACTATGATTTATCAGCGTTTGTCTTGCAGTGTACTACTACAATCTAAACCTATGAAAATAAAACATTTTCAATGCTTAGAAAGGGCCGGGGATTTAGCTCAGTGGCATAAGTGCCTGCCTGGCAAGTGCAAGGTCATGAGTTCCATCCCTGGTACCAAAAAAAAAAAAAAAAAAGATTAAATTAAAAAAATAAATGCTTAGAAAGATCAACAGTTATCCATCAAAGAAACTGTAAAGTTTTTCCTCTTATCCACTACTCCACAAGAAATATCACAGAATCAAAAATCAATTGATTCTGATCAGGAAACAATTACACACCTAAGGAACTCTTTCATACCAAATAAATGGAAGATAGTATTTAACAAAATTATAGAGA
Organism: Hydrochoerus hydrochaeris; assembly: GCA_004027455.1. NCBI lineage: Eukaryota > Metazoa > Chordata > Mammalia > Rodentia > Hydrochaeridae > Hydrochoerus > Hydrochoerus hydrochaeris. Next base: position 183,646 of record PVLA01003377.1, read on the forward strand.
CATTTTTCAATGTGGATGGGAGGATCATAAGATCATAAATATAGCTGTGTTGAATATTGTTCAGTTTGCTTTACCTGCTTTATTTTATGATACTCTTAACTGGTAGTATATAACCTAACTTATTCATATCAATTTTAAAAATTTTAAAAATTCCTTAAGTCTCAAGGCCTTTCCCTAATATGTTTTGCAAATGAAAGCACATTGCTGAAATAGTTACAGGTGTAATTTCTGGATATCTGCATTTTTGAGAATCCTGGGTTTGTGGGAATATTCTCTATCGTGATGCTGATGGTGGTAATGCAAGTCTGTACATTGGTCAAAGCCAGTTGAACTGTACACATAGAAAAGATGAACTTTCCTTTGTAAATTATACCTCAGTAAATCTCTCTTTACAAAATAAAACAAAAAGGGAGATGAGCCTACAGAGTAAATTCAGCCTGGTCACATTGTCACTTAAATGTAGTTGTGTGTATTGATAGTTACTTATAAATGTATATATGTGTGGAAAAGAGGTCTTACATAATGTAAATCCCTACATGGAAATATTTTTATCACCAGAAAATGAGTATAAGGACAATTATACTTTATATTACATATGTATGCATGTATGTTTAAATTTTTTCCACATACAAACCTATATGTATGATTTTTTTACAATAAAAAAGATTATTTTACCTGGATATAAAGTGTTTCCTTAACAGTTTTACATTTCAAATAACTCCATCTCATCTCAAAGATTTAAAAAGCAAAATGAATCCTGAAAAAATTGTTTTCCTTTTATAAGAACAATTCTAGTTTCAAGTTTCTAAATTCAAATTACACATACTTTTTTGTATCTCTTCTGAAATCTTCCCTGTAATGACTGTCTTTTGCTACAGGTGTCTTCCTAAATTAATTTTAAGATCCTTTAAAAAGATCTCTGGAAAACTTTGTGAGAATATTTTTAATCAAAAGGCCCACATCCTTGAAACCACTCAGGAAGTTAGATATATCAAACATAAAACTGTCATCAAGGTCAACAGAAATCAGAAATTACAATCGAATGCTAAACAACCCACAGCTATCTCTTCTGATAGATTTAATCAAAAGGTTCTGGGTACCTTCTCTCTAAATTTCAATTTGAGTCATTTTTTTTCCTTCAAAACTGAAAACAAAATCAAGGTTTTATGCATGACAGATGCAAATTACAATGCATCAAATGCTAACTCTGATCCAGGGAAGTTCCTTCCATAAATAATGCAGCCAAGACCACTCACTGAGAATATACCAGTATTTACAATGCTCCCTAAATCTACTTTTATCAACATGACAGGGCTTAAAATACAATATTCAATAATATACAGTACTGTGATTACTTTAATACACAGTTTCTCTTCCAAAATATTGCTACAATAGCACACCTTTTATGGGAGGTGAAAAAGTATTACAAGGGAAACAATTTGATACATGAAACATAATTTATAGAATTATTTTATAATAGTCACCCAAAAGTCAAACACAAAAGGTTCAGGAAATGTTTCCACACACTAAAGACCCCAAAAATCCAGTGGAGGGCCCGAAACCCAAAGCAACATCCTGCCTGAGTCCAGATGAAGACCCAGAGCCCATGACAATGTATCATGCAAATCTGTTTCATAGATCTGTGCTGGGAAGGTCCAAGGGTCAGTGGTGGAAGCCAGAAAGTCTGTGCCAGCAGGATGAAGGATCTGTGCCAATAGGCTGAGGGTTCTGCATTGGAACCTTGAAGCAATGCTCAAAGTGAGAATCAGAGATCCCCCACAGTGAACCGCAGCCATTCTCAGTAACATACAAGGTCTTGAGCATCTCTGACTAGGAGAACAGCCAAGTTCATACCAGGAAAGAAACTCAACAAGCCCCTCCAGGTGAGCCAACAGCAACCAGGAAAACCAACTACACCACTCCTTCCTCTCCAGTGGTCCCTTTTATGTTGTTGGGCTACAGTCCTCCAGTGGGCCATCCACACCCAACACTATGATGATTTAGTTCAGCTGGTATTACAAACTGGCCGCCAGCTGTCAATCCACCACAGGAAGCATTGAAGTTGTTTGTGGGTACACCTACATTTTATGAACCACTGAAAAGATTCTGATAGGTATCCTTTGGTATAGTTTCTAAAGGCCTCCCTCTAATTTATTCCCTTCCAGGGGCCTTCCTTTTTCTCACAGGAAAGTTGTAACTATACCCACATAACCAGGGTGGGATATGTGTTCCCCAGTTTTCCATCACTGTGACAAAATACCTGAGAAAGTCAAGGAAGACATATTTATTTTGACTCCCACTTTTGGAGCGCTCGGTACATGGTTGATTGGCCTTGTGGCTTTGGGACCTGTGATGAGGCCCCACATCATGTCAGAAGAATGTGGCAAAGCAAACCTGTTCAGTGTGTAGCGGTTGAAAAGCAAAATAAGAGGAAAGCGCTCCCATTGTGCCCATCCTTGATGGGCACAATCTAAGCGACTTCACTTTCTTCCTCCACAGGTAGCATGACAGGCTGACAACCAACCTTCAATTCATGAGTCTTTGGGAGATACTTAAGATGAAAGCACAATGGTATGTGTGCATCAGTGGTTCTTTGTTGTAGAAGTATCTTATTTCTCCATTAATTTTGAAAGACAATTTTTCAGGGGAAGACAGAATGCTTGCCTAGTAAGTACAGGCACCCAAATTGGATCCTAGCATTATTTTTTAAATGTGAAAAAAAAGAACATAACAAAATGTAAAGATGTATATATTTGGTTAATTTTCCAGATTTAAAGGAAAACTATGGGGAAGCTTCAGAAAAAGAAATAAGCATAATTTCTATTGTCAAAGAGTTTTCAATGATTTGCTTTCAATATTAGTTTTACACAAACATTTTTAAAAGAATGTTCTATATTATCTTACTATAGTAAGTCATTGACTTTTGGAAAGTTCTGTTCTTGGAGAATGTTTATAAGTTAGATTTGTTCATAATCCAACAAAGTGAGTCTTATATACACTTTTGACACAAATATACTGTGTAGAACATTAACAAATTCACATGCTCCGTGACCTTGTCCTTGTTCTTTATGACTGTGCCAATGGTAGAACAACATATGCTATAAGAGCAAGTGACATCTACCATCTTTTCACTTTGATCCAATCTCTCATTTATTTTTACTTTTATTTTCAAGTTTATTGCCTTGGACTTCCTAGCAGTCCCCCCATGTCACCCCTGATTTTCCTCTTGCTTCTGGACGTCATGGGCTCTGAGTAGGCACTGTATTATGTGCACTATTGCACTGTACGGGAAGCACACAGCAGCACACCTGTGACAATGTCCAACAGACACGTGAGCTGCTTCCATGGTTTCATCACATCTACAAATGTCCGTAGTCTGAGGTCTGTTCATCTGTGAAAGTTCACAACTCGAACGATCATAAATCTGGGACTTACTGTACTTGTATTTATCTTCTGTTTACTTCCCACACAAATGTACACCATAGAAATTATACAATATACCTTGGAAAATAATGTGAACACATATTAATTACAGGATTTTTACTTTGAAAAATCACTGTTTGAATCACAATTTGAATCTTAAAGAAAATAAAAGATCAAATGACATAAGCTCAAGTAATAATTGATTAAAAACTGTACTTCTTTCCAAATATCTTGTTTTTGTAAATAACTTCTTTCTCAAGCTCTACCTCAAATAACTATTATTGGTAGAATCATAGCTATAGTTTCAATGAGACTACATTGATTACATCATTATTCTCCAAAAAAAACCTTGCATATAAATTGCTTTAGTATTTTCTCTAAAATCTTATTTTCATTATTTTCTTAAATTACTTAAAAGTTATAATGCTGAATATAGAATCAGAGATCAAAAATAATTTGTCACTATTTATAATTCCTTAACCTCTTTTATTTTTTCCAGTACTCATATACTTGCTATTGAACTCAGAGCCTAGCTGTAATTTCTTGCTAAGTTGATAAGTTCCCCAGAATGGATTCAAACTTGTAATCCTTCTGCTTCAACTTCCCAGAGTGTTGGGATTATAGGCATGTGCCATCACAGCCAGGAATCCTTAATTTATTAAAAATATTCCATAGAAACCAATGGTTAAAAAAAAGTAATATTTTCAACCTTGCCTATTGTTTCATCAAAAATTAGAAAAAATAAGTATAATCAATATTGAAAACCTGGACAAAACTATATAGAAGAAGCATAAACTATAAAACAAAACAAAACTCGGAGAGAAATTTCACCAAATATACCAAAAGTCTTCAAAAATTCTTTTGCACTAAAATTTCATTTCTAAGAATTTATAAAATAATCAGATGGAGATGAAATAATGTGGTTGCCAAGCTATTTACTGAAGCTTTATTATTTATTTCTCATGCTACCATAAAAACAAAATAAAACCTACATTCAAAGTAAGTACCCTTTAATAACTACTGTAATTACTAACTTACAGTGCCTTCATGCTAGGGGTATTAGTTTTCTATTGCTGCTGTAACAACTACAAATTCAGAAGCTGAATATAATACTCATTTATTGTCTCATAGGTCAAAAGTCTAGGCAGGATAGACTGAATTTTCTGCTTAGTGTCTCACAAAACCAAAATCAAGTTGTCTGCCAAGCTAAGCTCTTTTCAAGAGGATCTGGAGGAGAATTGGCTTGGAAGACCACTTAAATTGTTGGAAGAATCTTGTTCTGTGTAGGTGTGAGACTGAAGTCAACTGTTTCCCAACCTGAGATGGCAATATCCCTCAGGGAGGTCCTCTTTCTCTTCAGGTTTAAAGGCTCCCTTGCCTCCCTTCTGCAATCAACTTGCAACCTAGGAAAGCCACAGTTTCACCTGTTGATCTAGCAATTATTGGAATGACCTCGCAGTGGTGATATTGGCAATAGTCTAGTCCTTTTGATGCTTGATGCCAATCAAGTAGTAATCATTAAATATATTGAACATTATCTCTGAATTGAGTTAAATAGTCAATGGCAAAATAGAAACTATTATGTGAGAGGAAAAAGATGTTTATTTAGAATAGATAATTACATAAATATGTATGTGTGATAGACAAATTGACAGATGATGAATACACACATATGCAAGTACACACAAATGAACTTGTAGATTGTGTATTATTTATATTACTGAATATGTACATGGAAGCAATTCCTGAAAGATATACCACAAAACATCAACTGATTTTTTTCTATTATGTAGAATTTCAGGTGATAATAATATAAACTTAATTTTATACTTTTTCTGTATCTTCCAATGAATATATTGTTATGGTTTGTGTCTGGATGTCTCCCCAGAGCTTCATGCACTCATGGCTGGAGGTAGTTTTTGGAGGCAGCAGAATCTAGAGTTTCTGATTGGTTCATTGTCTAGTGCTGGAGTTGGGGTTTAAGAGCTACAGTCACTCTAGGGCAGGTAGCTTGCATACAATATATGGGAGGAAAAGAGGCCTGTTGCTTCTCATTTGCCATAAACTGTTGCCCCTGTGACACACTACTTTGCCTTGAAGCCAGTGACCATGGACCGAAGCCTCCACAAAATGAGCTAAATAAACCTTTTCTCCCTTAATTTTGGGTATTTGAGGGTATTTTGTCCCAGAAACAAGAGAAAAGTAACTAGATATGTATTATCAGTATAACATAAAGAACATATGATAAGACAAAATAGCTCTTTGACATTTTATTTCATTGATCTTCTCTGCCTTGCCAGGAAACTTCCTTTATTTCTAAATCTCAGCTCTTTAATTAGTAAATTTAGCTGCATAATATTTTTCATCCTTTATAGGTTTAAGAGTTTCTGATCCTAAATATGCCTCTGATTCAAATATATACTACTGAGGTTCAATCTAGATTTTAAAACAGAAAAGTAAAAAAAAGAAAAGAGTGGGAATAGAAACAGAGAGGGAAAGAGGGAGGGAAAGAGAAAACAGAGAGAGAAAGAAGGAAAGAAGAGAGACCATCAGAGTCACATAAAATTGGGCTTACTTTGTCCATTTTACACATTGTGAAAAAGCATAATTTCTGGCATCAAGATTATGCCAGACATGGTGGCACATGCCTGTAATCCTAGCACTCGGGAGGCTGAGGCAGAAGGATTGCTGTGAGTTCAAGGCCAGCCTGGACTATAAAGTGAGTTCAAGGCAGCCTACACCACATAGTGAAACTCTTTCAAAAAGATGAAAAAAAAGTTATCAGATTATGACTTATACTCTATGCACAGCACAAACTAAAGAATCCAGGAAATACCATACATCCTTTATGAAATTTCCAAAGGCTTCTTTAAATGCCCATATTTACTCATCACTGACAAATGCTCAGAAAAACTACTGGTGGGATTGTAAATCAGCATGACTTCTCCCAAGGACAATTTTAGAATCTCTATCAAAATGCTTCGAAAAGAGCATAGGTTCTGACTGAGCAATTCTTCTTCTAGGGATTAGTAAACAATAACAAATGTACACAAAAATTTCTCCCTAAAATGATTCATTGCAGTATTCATTCTAGTAATGTATAATTAGAAATCAACTGGTTCCATCAGTAAAGAATAAACCACAGACCCACGATTTCCATCCCCAAGATGGAAATAAAATGGAGGCAGGAAATATCATACTGTGAAAGAGTAGTTAATGGCATGAGGAAAGTTTAAGCTAACCTGAAGATTTTTAATTTATTATATTGTACTTTTCCATATTATATTTTTCTCAAATAAGAAACCAGAGATTTTAAACATTCCTCTGTGTGTTTTACCAATATGATACATTTGTAGTAAAATAAAACAAGTTTAAAGCCAAAGCAAAAATAAAAGCAAAACTATGATTTCTTTTTAAATTAGCACAATTGACTTAAGGTCATGTTCTCAATACTAGCAAAGTGACTTAAAGTTATTTTGCTCCTGCCTTGGGTTTCTTATCTTTACGAACTTTTATGACTCAGAATAAAACATGGCTGAATTTTAAAATGAAGAAATTATTTAAATAGATATTTTTCCAAATAAAGTGAATAAATAGTTATTAAGCATGCATAAACACACTCAATATTATTAGTCATAAAAAATACAGCTGGGGGTAGTAGGGCACACCTGCAATCCCAGCAATCAGGAGCCTAAAGCAAGAAGATAACTATTGGTTCAAGGCTAGCCTGGGTCACATGATGATTTTAAAACCTGCCTGAACTAAATAGTGAGACCCTGCCTCAAAAACAAAAAAGAAAATGAGCAAAATATAAATCACAACCATAATGTGTTACTCCTTGGTGTCTATTTAAATAACCATAACCAGAGAAAAGGGATAATAACAAATGTTGAGGAAGATGCAGAGAAACTGGAACACTCTTATGCTGGTGGTGGGAATATAATATGATGAGATCACTCTGAAAAATTGTTTGGCAGTTCTTCAAAATGTTAAACATAGAATTAAATTATGACTTAGGGTCCACTATTAGGTATCTACTCCAAAAATGAAAATATATGTTCAAACAAAAGCTTATAGTTAACGGTCAAACTGACGTGATTCATAACATCCAAAAAATGCAACAATCTAAATGTCAACCAGCTGAAGAATGAGTACACAAAATGGTCCTTATCCATACAATGAAATACTGTTCATCATTGAAAAGGAATAAAATACTGATATATATTACCATACAGAAAAAATTTGAAAACATGCTTAATGAATAAAGTCAGACATAAATAGCCATATATTGTATCAGTTTATTTATAGACAATGTCCAGTATAAGCAATTATAAATGAAATTAATTAGATGGTTGTATGGGATGAGGAAATAGAGTTAATGAGAAATAGTAACTGCAGTGTGGTATTTCTTTGGGGGATTATAAAAATGTTCTGAAGCCAGATAGTGGTATTGGTTATATATCACTGTGAATATACTAAAAAGTAATGAGTTGTTTGATTTTTAAAAGGACAAATTTTATAGGATGTAAACTATCTGAATATAGCTGTTATTTTTTTAAATAACAGTAAAAGAGTACAGATAATAACAATGCTTGTGTTGTAGGCTGTTATAAGCTGAAAATGAGTTTAATGTTATAAAATGGGAGCGCTAGACACACTCCCATCGGAGCCAGTCCCACGCTGGGCTGGACGTGTCTTGTAGTCGGGTGAGCCACCATCCATGGAGCTGAAGTCGCGGTCCTGGTGAAATCAGGGGTTGGTGAGCCCGAGACCGTTGGCAGGAGGATGCACCGCAACAGGAAGCAGAAATGGTATGGCGAGCTGCACTAACCCATGGTGAGGTGAGTGCTAGGAACTGGGTCCCACAGAGGAGGTGACCAGCTGGATGACATTGGAGTTAGGCAGGACAGGCCTGAACCAGACTGCAGTGGCATCAGTCAGCTGCTTCTGGCCCAAAGCAGACTGGTAGGATATGCTTGGGCTGGGTCACACTCCTGGTCGGGACCCAATAGCCAGGGATGGAACTGTCCTGAACCTGTGACATCCACAGGGCACAGACTAATGTGCTGAAGGCATTCACAGGTTGACTGGCTCAGAGGAGAGGGGCCAGTCCACATTGCCCCTGCGTGCACCTCACAGATCAACAGCCAACTGGAGAGGGCAGCAATCCCCTAGCCAGCATGCTTCAGAAAAACTGCAAGCAATATGGAAAGGACCTAAGCCATCCACCTAACACTTGTCTGAAAGAAACTAGAAGCATGACAAGAGAAAGAAACAACAAAAAGCAGAAGATAAATACAGAAGAGATCAAGGGCAGCAAACATGCAATATAGGACACGGTCTTGGCAGACATAAAGAAATACTTCTGTGACCTCATCGATGAACTTAAAACTAAAATTCTAACTCAAGTGAAGCAAGATATAAGAAGATTAATAAAAGAAATGTTAAGCACCTCTTGAGAAGACACAGATGGAAGAATGGAGGAATCCAGAAAAAGGAGAGAAACCTCTGATGAAGAATATAAGCAAAATCTAGAATACATGAAATAGATCCAAAGAGAATACCAGGAAATTAAAAACTCCATTGAAATCTGGCAAAATTTCTTGACAGAAACTAAAGACAGACTTTCAAAACTTGAAGATAGATTTGCAATGTGTTATCATGAAAGAAAAGATCTTTTAAAAATAACAAGGAACCAGGAAGTAACAATACAAGGCTAGAAGATGACAAGAGGATCTATAACTTAAGAATAAAAAACATGAGTAAAGAAGCAGGGGTAAATATAAATGAAATAAAAAGGCTATTCACAGAAATAATTAAGGCAAACTTCTCAAGCATAGGAAAAGGAAATGATATTCAGATATATGAGGCATACAGAACTCCAGCCAGCTATAACCAAAACAGATCCACACCAAGACATGTAATAAGATCCCAGAAATTCAACACAAGAACAGAATATTAAATGCTGTCAAAGAGAAGAAACAGATCACTTATAAAGGAAAACTCATCAGAACCACAACAGACTTTTTGACACAAACTACCAAATCAAGAAGAGCTTGGAGCAAAGTATTTCAAGCCCTGAAAGAAAATAACCTCCAACCCGGATTGATACACCCTGCAAAACTGTCTGTCAAGATTAATGGAGAAACAAGACGCTTCCATGACAAAGAGGAACTGAAGGAGTTCATGACCACCAATACAACCCTGCAAAAAATACTGAAAAACATTCTAGAGAAAGAGAAAAAAATCACCAGAATTCCAGGAACAATGGCAGAGAGGCCTCAATGAACGGGGCAGACAGTGGAATGAAGAAGAAACGTAAAAAACAGTGACAGAAAAATAGCATAGCAGAGATGAGGCAGAGAAGATTGGTTATGATCTCTAACACAGATGGCCTGTATACACTAACAAAAAGAAACACAGAGTAGCTCAGGAGATAGGGTCCATCAAGATGCTCTTAATAGGAAATACAATCAACCTGGAAGAGGGTTAATGAACCGAAAGTCAAAGGTGAGAAAGCCAAGCTCTATGTGACAGGGAACCAGAGAGAAATAGGGACAGCTCTTCCAGCAGCTGCAGATAGGTTGGAAAGTCATAACACTTGTGCAGTGGAGAACTACTCAGCTATAAGGAAGGAAAACCTTGAAGCTTTAGTAAGTAAAGGAATACAACTCATGATCAAGCTCAGGGGTAAAAAGGTTCAGAACCACTTAGGTAGATAGCAGGTTGCCCCCCTAATCCAAAAACTAAAGGAGTTAATGGGACCCGAAATGTACAAAGCACCCTGGGAAAGGAAAAGGGGAGGAATTGTCTAAAAAAGGAAGGCAGAAGACATTATTAATAGTGTGTCAGGATTTAAAAGCCACATTATTCTTATCCCTCTGTTTAGATGGATTATATTCTGTTCCAGCTTGTCTACTGATACTAGATTTGAGGGCACAGACAGCTGTCCCCAAAATAGCAGGATATATTATTGTAATCATCCTTAATTTCCTATTAACTTAATCTGAAGCCTTGTATAACTTACACTGTCTTATTATGACTGATCTTATTTGAATCTGGTTTGTTAGATCGCTATTTTGCCTTGACTGATTTTATTCGAATCTGGTATAGTTGATAGTATCAAGTGTAAGAGTAGAGGCAACTACTCTGAAGATGACAAGATTCAATAGGATACCCATACCAGTTTGATTATTGACTGCTTTTGAAGTCATATAATGTCTCCAGTGTTTTGTTTTTATTAATATTGCTATGTACTGCTATTTTCATTTATACTATGCCTGATGATATAGCCAATTCTATTGAAAATAACAAGAGACATCATATTAACTACTGTAGATCATCTAGTATTGTGGTTCTATATGACTTTTTCATTCCATGTTTTTCTAGTAATTTGCTTTGTTTTCTTGTTTTGATTTGTTTTTTCCTCGAATACAGAAAGGATAGGTATACATGTAGAGATTCATGCATGCGTAGAACTTCTAAACAGTTTATGAGAATTGATTATAGTTATTGTAAAAAAAGAGAGGAAAAGAAAGTACTCTAAAGGCTATAACTGCATGTATGTTTAAGTGTGTAAGATTGATAACCATATCACTAAGTTTTTGTTGGATAGGTGAACAGAACTGTTTGCAGTCTCACTGTTTAAATGTCCACTTTGTATGCTTTACTTATGTAACTTGTACAACTATTTCTAAGAGGAAAATATGAAATTATCAACTAGTGATTTCTTACTTTTTTAAATTATGTATTATTTCTACTCTCTGTTTTGTTTTTCTTTAAATAAAAAAACTACTGTACTATCCTAAAAAATGAAAGTAATACTTGACATCTAATTTTATAATTTTGAATTAAAGGAATAAAATTCCCATTTTTCTTGAAAAGAAATATTATAAAATGGTTGAAGAAACATTTGACGCATCTTAAGGGCTATGTAAGTGATAAGAGGAGGGAGTTTCCATCAGGGCAAAAGTTCCTATTTTAATATACAGAACTATCTATGACATATCATATCTATTACATATCATTAATTGAGTAAATATAAAACAATGCAACCAAGAAAATACTATTGTCTTTTTTATTTGTTTTTTTTGTTGTTGTTGTTGTTTTATTTTGTATCAGGGATTGAACTCATGACTTTGTGCTTGCCAGGCAGGCACTTAAGCCACTGAGCTAAATCCCTGGCCCAAGAATATTATTGTCAAAATGGTACCAATCACACAAGTAATAAGGACAAAATAAAACAAAATGTGGACTTTTAAGGGACACTTATCCAAACCATAGCACCATTTCTCTCCTAAGGGACACTTTATGTTGACTCCATTCTATAATTATAAGTGCACAGTTTTATGAAAACCAGTAATAAATTTTTAAAATTTGATATAGTATAGGAAAAACCATTTCTTAGTACTGCCTGAGGTTGGTAGAGGAATATATTTTGGGAGTTCCTCGTCTTCCTTCAACATTTTTTTCTTCCTATTCTTCCTTATGTCTGGATCAAAGACAATTTATCACAGATGTTGTCATGTATGACTTGGGTTTTTTTTGTGTTGTGAAATTTTAATGAGGCAAACAACATTTTGCTTTTTATTCATCCTTCAAAATGTGAAAAATTCCCAGAGAAAACTCTTCCCTCAAGGACTCATTCCCTAAATAAAATCAAATAGCTAAAAAAAAAGTAGATACAAACTTAAAGGCTATTTTCCTTAATATCTGGATGGTAATTTAACAAACAGTTCCAAAGATCTAGTTTCATCTTTATATTATTTCTAATATTCCTTTTGTTTTATTTGTAATTTGTAAATATCTACTATCTCTGTTATATTATTCATCTTGAAGTGATACCACTAGCATATCCTCTCTTAACATTTGGTTTAAATCTATTTCCTTACATATTTATTATTTGAAATTATCTAATTTTTATGTAAAGTTGGCAATTCTCAGTCATCATTAGTTATTATTGCGCTTTACTCTTTTAACGTTTAGACTCCTACTCCTACAGACATACAGATTATCAGTATGTAAAGGTATTTTTCATTCCAAAATGCAGATGAAAAGCAAATCTGATAATAAATATTCAACTAACAAATCTGAGTATAAGCCTTGTCCCTGCTGCTGGCATTATTATATAGATTCAATGTGACAATAATCTATCAACCTAATCACTGATCCTGCAATATGTTTAGGGATGACAGTTGAAGTAAGCATTTGGCTAGTCAGCCTTAACAAAAGTGGTGGTCTAAGCCAAGGACAAAAATATTTGACCAAATGGTGGGGCTAATTTCAAACTCTGATACACTCCTGAAAAGATATGTATAAACAAATGCATTTCTCCTGACAGAATCTTATCCCATAACCAAATAAATACATTCACAAATTTTTATCTCCAAACTTTTAATTTACATGTATACTAAAAAAAAAAAAAAACCAGAGATGAGATATAAAGTTCATTAATGAATCATGTGATAGTTGTTCTTTTCCATTAGATAATAATGATTTATTCTCATCTATAACTCACTGCTACTTATAACACTTCATGGCAGCTTCCCAAGCAAGAGTCATTCATTCATATCAAAATCTTGTTCTTAATGCATCTTCCATTGCAGTATCACTCCTTCAGAATGAACGTAGCAAAGTGGGCTGGCTTTCTGGTGAATTCTGAACAAAAGAATAAAAAGAAGTTTGTTTGAGGAACACTGGCATTGATATAAATGAATAAATCTGTGAATCATCTGGTTGAGATAAAAGTGGTAAAAATTGGAAAAGACAAAAATTTTCAGACTAGTTTAGCTCAGTATATACACTATTCTAAGCAAAGAAATGTCCTTATGTGGTAAGATGTGATTATTGACTAACAGAAGAGACCACTCATATAAAAAGTTAATTAATTTTTTCATTCAGACATATTCATTCATATAAAAAGTTAATGAATAATCTGCATTGAACCTTCAGACATTTTCAAATAGCAACAAATGGCAGAGTAGCAACAATAATTGTTTTCAAACATTTGTTCTCAGTAACCTTCAGACTTCACCAATAAAAAATTATTGGTGATTCTAATCAACTTTCACTTATATGAATACTACATATGGATTAATAGTTACCATATTAGATATTGAAAGAGGAAAAATGTAAATTTTGCTTTAAGGTAACATAATAAGTCCTTTACAATTCAATGTAAATGACATTTCATGAAAACTCTGTTTTCATGAAACAAAAAATTCAGAGGAATTCTCACAAATCTCTCTAAAACCTGACTTAATTTTTTTAAAAAAAACAGCTAGATTGTAATATCAGCTTCTGCATTTGCTATTTGTAATATACTATTCTTAAGAACGTCCATCCTGACACAGATGTACACTTGGAAAGGGTAGGGGTATTTATTAGGCTTTTAAGGTAATTATGGTATTCCTTAATCACTTTCCCATTGCTATGACAAAATACCCAACACCTGAGACTGCAAGAGGTGAGGTTTACTTTGGCTCATGGTTTCAAGGAATTCGGTCAATGGTTAGCTAGTTCCAAGGCATAAAAGAGCATGGTAGAAGGGTAGAGTAGAGGAAAGATTCTCACCCAATGAAAGTCAAGAAGCTGAAAAAGAAAAAAGGAAGGGACCAGAAACAAAAATACAGCCATTCAAATCATGCCCCTAGTGCTCCCAACTAGCATCTGCCTACTAACAGCATATTCAGCTATAAATTCACCAGTGGGCTAACCCACTGATGAATATAGCATCCCATGATCTAATCATCTTTCAAAAGTCCCACCTCTGAACACATAAGACTTTGGAGGGACATATCAGACTGAAAGCATAATATCTTATTTGATACTAAATAAAGTTTGTTAAAAATCATTTATAGTGTGGAATCCAAAACTATACAAGTAAACTGTTTGTATCTTTGTTGCATTAAAATTATTGCTTTATTTTGACTTAAAACTGTGTGTAATTTTTATAACATTGTTTTGCATGATCATTTTAAAAATAACAACTCAAAAACATAATCATATTTCCAAATGTTGAAATATTTCTTATACAACATTTTCATTAAAATTTACATCATTGAATGGCAGAACAGTGAGCAACTCAGCGTCTCCAAGATTCAGAATCCAGACAACTTGGAAAATAACAACTTGGGGAAGAAAGTAAAATGAGAATTAGTTTCTGGGAACCAGGAGGAAACAGAGAAAAATTAAAAGCTACCAAAAAAGCGAATACACAGAACACAATGCAAAGAAGGGAAGAGAGAGTCTGTGTTTTCCCCTTAGCTCCCAAATTGAAGCTTTTAGGGAAAGGAAAAAGAACACACAAAGACAAAGTTTTTACATAAGAATCTAAAAACCTTACTTAAAAAAAAAATATATATATATAATATATATATATATGAAAAGACATGGCAAAAAAAATGCTTCCCAAATAACCACCTCCTCCAAAGTCAATCTGGAAAATGTTAAGAGGAAGAGTATTATGAGCCACATACCATAATTAATTAAATGGGTAATAGAAGAGGTTAGAAAACAGATTAAAGAGGCACTCAATGGAATTACAGAAGATATAACTAGATAATGAAAACAGGTAATGAAAAGTATAACCAAAATGACCCAGGGACTTTCAGAAGACACTAATAAAAAGTCAGATGAATTTTTAAAAATGATACAAAACATGCATGACCAGTTTAGCAAAGAATTGGCCTATGAAACAGATTCAATTGGAAATTCAAGAGATTAAAAATTATACTGAAAGTATAAGAGGCAGAAGTGACCAATGTGAGGACAGCTCTCAGAGCTATCTAGAAGATAATGATTCCTCCAAAGACAAACTACTCAAGGTTACCTCAAAAACAACAAGAGGACATTAAAACAGACCCAACAGCTGGTAGATAATGTAAAGAAAACTAATAAAAGAGTAAGTAGAAGAAGTGAAAAATCAGAAGGCAGCACAAGTAGCATAAAAACCTGTTCATGGAATTAATGGCAGAAAATTTCCCAAATATGGGAAAGAAATAAACATACAGAAAAGCGAGGCATATAAACGCCAAATAGCCATGACTAAAGGAGAATCTCTCTGTGCCACTTGATACTTAAAGTACCACAAGGCCATTACAGGAACAAAAATCTTAAAAGCTGTTGGAGAAAGACAACAAATGACATATAAAGCTAAGCCCATGGGAATTACAACAGATTTCTAGACACAAACCTTAAATGCCAGGAGGGTTTGGAGTGAAGTATTTTAAGCATTAAAAGATAACAACTTCCAACCACAACTTATATATTCTGCAAAACTTTCTTTCAAAGTTAATGGAGAAATAAGATATTTCCATGACAAGGAGCATCTCAAGAATTTATGATCACCAGAACAACATTACAAAATTTCTCAAGAATATCCTAGACAGAGACAGTAAAGCCAACAATGCCAGTAAGTCAATACACCTGGCAGGATGAGCAACCTAGCAAAAGGAGATGAAATAAGGAGATCAGCAAATTGAAAAGCATACAATATGAAATAAATCAGCATTTTTCACTAATAACTCTCAATGTGAATGATCTTCATTCTCCAATCAAAAAACATACACTGGCAAAATGGGTCAGGATAAAAGACCAATATGCAGACTACAAGAGGTACATTTAATTCAAAAGGAAATTCACATATTAACAATCAAAGAATGAAAAACAATGCTTCATGCAGTGGAAACCTGGAGGAGGGGTGACAGACAAGAGTAGCTATCCTAATTTCAGACAAAGTGGATTTTAAGTCAAAAGGTATCAGAAGAGACAAAGAAGATCATTAAATTTTGGATAAGGAAACAATTCAACAGGAAGAAATAACAGTTATAAATATATATGCACCAAACACCAGTACCCTCAACTTTATGAAACAAACACTATTGGACATGAAAAATTAATTGAATACCAAAACAGTTGTAATGGGAGACCTCAATAACCCACTGTCACAAACAGACAGACTAGACAAAAGAGTAACAAAGATATATAAGAGTTGAACCAAATCTTTGAACAAATGGACTTTATAGAGATCTTCAATATTACATCCAATAACAGAATATACATTCTTCTCACCACTACTTGGGACTTTCTCCAAAATAGACCACACTATATGCCCATAAAGGAACACTCAAATAAATACAAAAGAATTGAAATTATCTCATGCATATTATCAGATTATAATGTAATAAAACTAAGAATCAATGTCAAATGAAACGACAGAAACTATGAAAATATATGGAAAATAAATTCCTTTTTGGATAATCAATTTGTCTCAAGAGAAATTAAGGAAATAAATTGATCTAGAATTAAATGATAATTCTGGTACAACATGCCAAAAATCTATGAGAAACAATAGAAGTATTCTTAATAAGGAAATTTATAGAGAAAAATACTCATGTTAAAAAAACAGAATAGCCGCAGACACCCCAGGGCGAGAACCATATCAGTGTTTCCTGATACCCATGTCGCACCAGGCTGGACCTTGGGGCACTGGGAAAACAAGCAGCTGCCAGCATACCACTCTGGTAAGTGGCTGTGGCCTGGCAAACCACAGCCACCCCAGGGAGAGAACCATATCAGCGTTTCCTGAGATCCGCAATGCATCATGTTGGATCTTGGGGCCCTGGGAAATGGGGCAGCCAGTTCACCCCTCTGGTGGACGGCTGTGAGCCTACCGGGGCACAGGCTAAGAATCAACATCCATAACCCCTCCAGCAAGTGAGAGCCAGAGATCTGATCATATCTTGCAAGTTTGACTATAGGCAATAGAGCAAATAAGGGAGATTTACTTCTGCCATCTCTTTGAAGGCAAATATTTTTATCTCTGTTTTGCTCTGTTCTGATCAATGGTATTGCTCTATTCAATATTCTGTTTTTATAATTTCGGTATTTCCTTCAGTATTGCTCTACCTGATTGAAGGAACAACTATTGTGAAGAAAACCAGATATACTATTGTACCTATTGCTGTTATCCCAATAACCAACTGTGAGATTCTGTACCAATTTCACTGCACTGCCTCAGTTGGCTATGTCCTGTATTGTTCTGCTGTATTTTATTACCTTCAAAATAAAATAAATAAATAAAATAAAAAATAATAATAAATAAGAAAAAAAAGTAAATAACAACAACAAAACAGATCAGTAAGGTACTGAGCAACCTGAAACATGATATAACTAAACAGATAATGGACTTAAAATGCAAAAGGAGGAAAATCAAGTGCTCTAAAAGATATAACTACATGTATATTTAAGGGTGTAAAATTGATAATTATGTTGCTAAGTTTTTGTTGAGTCAGAGAACAGAACTGTCTGCAGCCTCACTGTTTGCCCACTTTGTATGCTTTAATTTTTGTAACCTGAACAACTACATCCAAGAAGACAATATGTAATGTATCAACTAGTGATTTCTTACTGCTCATTTTTTTTGAAATTCTGTATTGTTTCTACCCTTTTTTTCTGTTTTGCTTTATTTTTCCTCTCTCTTTAAATAAAATTTAAAAAAAAAAAACAGAGTGAGCTCAAAAAAATAACCTAACAATGTATCTCAAGGTCCTAGCAAAACAAGAACAACCCAAATCCAAAGCTAACAGGAGAAAGGATACTATAAAAATCAATGCAGAAATTAATGAAATTGGGATTAACAAAATACAAGGAATCAAAGAGTTGGTTATTTAAAAGAATGAACAAAATAGACAAGCCCCTAGTCAAACTTACCAAAATAAGGAAAGAAAAACCCCAAATCAATTCAATTAGAAATGAAATTGACAAAATCACAACAAATTTTGTCAAAATCAAGAAGATCATAGGCAACTACTATGAGAACGTATAATTTAATAAAGTGTAAAATTCAGACAAAATGGATAAACTCCTAGGTATATATGAACTACAGAGCTGAACCAAGAAGATATTAATATTTAAATAGTCCATATCAATCAAAGAGGTGAAGAAGTGATTTTTTTAAAAACTACTTACAAAAATCCAAGATTTCAATGGATTCACTGTCAAACTCTACAATAATTTTAGAGAAGATCTGACACCAATACTCTTCAAACTCTTTAATGAAACTGAAAAAAAAAGTACTCCCAATGTCATTCCTGGAAGCAAGCATTACCTGATTCCAAAGCCACAATGGGACTCAGCCAAGAGAACCATGGGCCAATCTCCTCAATGAACATAGAAGAAAAATCCTCAATAGACACTGGTAAACATAAGACAGCAAATCATCTAGAATATCATACACTGTGACAAGCAGAATTAATTCCAGAGATGCAGGGATGGTTCAACATACACAAATTAATAAATGTATGCACCACAGAGAAAGAAGCAAGGACAAAGTCACATGATCATTTCAATAAATCCAGGAAAAGCATTTGACAAAATGCAACATCAATTCATGATATGAACCCCTAGAAAATAGGTATAGAAAGAAGGTCTTTATTTCAATCTGCCAAAAGCCGTCTATGAAGGTCAATGTGATATGAAATGGAGTAACTTGGAAACTTTTTCTTCTAAAATCAGGAACAAGATAATGGTAATGCAATTCCCAGTTATTCCTCTTCTAGTTATCATCCCAGTAGAATCAAAGACATCATGTTAGAGTGATGCACAACATTCATCTTTATAGCAACACATTCAAAATAGCTAAATCTTGGAAGCAACCGATATGCCCATCAAAATCAGGAACTGGTGTCCACAGTCACCAGTCCTGTTCAATATAGCTCTCAAAACATTAGCCAGAGCATTCAAAAAGAGAAATAAATAAAAGAGAAAAGTGAAAATTAGATTACATGACCCAATACATAGAACACCTCAAAACCTCCACCAAAAACTCTTAGAAGTAATAACCAAATTCAGCATCACAGAAGGATATAAAGTCTACATTCAAAAATCAATTGTGTTCCTTTTCACCAAAACAAATTCACTGAGGGAGAAACTAGGGAAACAATACTTTTCACAATAGCATCAATAAAATGAAATACTTAGGAATCAACCTAACCAAGAAAGTGAAAATCCTCTACAGTGAAAAGTGCTTACTCTGAAAAAAGGAAGTCAAAAGATAGTATCAGAAAATGGGAGGATCTCCTTGTCCCTGGACAGGCAGAACCAGTGTAGTCAGTATGACCATACTTCCAAATCTTCTACACAGATTTAATACAATCAAAATCAAAATACCAGCAGCATTCCTCACAGAACTAGAGAAAAAAATACTAAAATTCATATGGAAGCAGAGACCTAGAATAGCAAAAGCAATTCAGGATGAGGGAGCAGCAACAAGAGGAAGGCAAGGGGCATGACAATCCCAGGCTACAAGTAATACTGCAAAACTTCAATGATAAAAACAGCATGAACTTGGTGGAAAAATGGACTTACAGTTCAAAAGAATGGAACAGAGAATCCAGAAACAGCTGCACACACACTCAACTGTGTTACCTTATTTTTGACAAAGGGGTCCAATATTTTGTTGGGAGAATGATAACCTCTTTAACAAATGGTGTTGGGAAAACTGGCTATTCACATAACAAATATTAAATCTAGACCTATATCTCCCACCATGCCCTAAACCAAAATAAAAATAGATAAAGATCTAAGCATTACAACAGAAACACTTTATCGACTGGAGGACAATAGGTAAAACTCTTGAAGATATAGGTGTAGGCAAAAACTTTCTGAATAGAATCCCAGTTGTACAAGAATTAATATCAAAAGGTGACAAATGGAATTATGTCACATTAAAAAGCTTCATACAGCAAAGGAAACTTCCAATAGAGTGAAGAGCCAACCTGCAGAATGGGAAAAAAACCTTCATCAGTTTCCCCTCAGACAAAAGACTAGCATCTGGCATATATGTTTAAAAACTCAAAAAAAAAAAAGATTCCCCCAAATTCAAAGGCCAAATCTAAAAATGGGCACCTCAAATGAATAGATATTTCCAGGAAGAAGAAGTACAAATGGGCAATGAATTCTTTCATGAAAAAAAAAAAAGTTTAAAATTGCTGACTAATCAAGAAATGCAAATTACAACACAGAGAACCCACCTCATTCCAGGAAGAATAGCTGTCTTCAAGAAATCAAATAACAGCAAATGCTGGAGAGGCTGCAGGGAGAACAGGAATCCTTCTTCACTGTTGATGGGAGTGTAAACTAGTAAAACCACTATGGAAATTAGTTTGGAGTGTCTTCAAAAACTAAAATGGAAATGCAATTCCCAGTTATTCCTCTTCTAGTTATCATCCCAGAAGAATCAAAGACATCATATTAGTGATGTATAACATTCATCTTTATAGCAACACATTCACAATAGCTAAATTTTGGAAGCAACCTATATGCCCATCAACATATGAATGGAGAAAGAAAATGTGATATTTATATGAAGTGGAGTACTACTGTACCATAAGGAAACATAATTTGAGTCATTTGCAGAAAAATGGGTGCACCCTGAGACCATGTTAAGTGAAGTAAATCAGGCACACAAACTTAGGTAACATCACTTGTTTTTTTATCTTTATGAAAAACCTGACATTTAATCGATAAAGTGCAAAATAAAAGATAGATAATAGGAAGTAGGAAAATAGATCTTCCTCAAATGGTAAGGGGATAAGGAGATGGAGGGAAGAAAGAAAGTCATGAAAAATGAATTAAGATGTGTTATGTATGTGCACCAATCTCCATGAGGAATGTAATCATTATACACTACAAGCAGGTACTTAAACACAAAAGTTTTAAAAATCACTGCCAGCTTCATCACAAATATTTAAGAATGGGGAAGCTACTGAGTTTGTGACAGCAGGTACAATTTTCCAAAATGCTAGCATCTACTTGAAAACTCAAATGTTATCATTGGCAACAAGTACTGTCAATTGGCTTTTTGAAGTGACAGCCTCACTCTGCTCATTTTGGAAAACATATCTGACATGAGTCATGCTTTCAAGCAAAAATGGTGCTACAGAAAACAAAAGTGAGTAGCTGAGCCCACACTCAGTCTTGGGGTGATTTTTCTCATTGACTCTTGTAGTTTGACACAAAGATTACGGACACCTCTCATTTTGTCACGTAGCATGCTGCATAAAGCAGACTCAAGGACTGAGATTTCATAAAATCAATCTATCTCTGCTGTTTTGCTGCAGACATTCCTATCTGAAACTAGCTTTTTGATTTATTTCAAGTGAGTGTATGGTGGTAAAGAAGCCAACAGCTACAAGCACAATTTGATGTGCGTGTTTGGATGTGGAGCTATCTGCCACCAGTTTTACCCACTGTTCCTTGCATAATTGATGCAAATATCTATTCCAAGAGAAAGAAAGAGCAAATGACACCTTTGTATCTAATGAAAATAATTCTGACCCCTCCAATTACCTGAAGGGTCTTGTACATCCCCTGGTGTCCATGGGCCATTTTTCAAGAATTTCTGAGCCAAACAATCTTACTTCACTGTTGCTTATATTGCTGCTGTTATCATTGCTGTTGTGGTCGTTTTTATTGGTGGTCTTTGCTTATTTGTTTGTGTGAACTTCCTAATTCTTTTTACTTCACTTCCTACTTCTTTCCTTTCCTCCAAAAGAATATTTTCTGTCCATCTCAAAAACTGTTAAAATGAAGGTCATAAATTTTTATTATTTTGTTTTAAATCTAATATAAATGTCTGCTACAGTTGCATCGGCACAAATATGAAATCGTGTACAGCTTTTCATTACAGTATTTTGATAATAAACAAAGATGGGAAATTATCTAGATTTCTGTGAATAGAGGATCTGTCTGTCTACCAAGGATATCTATTCAATAGAGTACGTATGGTACTGCTGTGTAGGCAATAAACCAAAAATCAGTAAGACAAAGAAGAAAAGAAAGGAGAAAGGGCAGAAGAAAAGGATGAGGAAGTGTCAAAAGGAATCAGGAAGTGTTTTACAAATGTACGTGGAAACATCACCCCTGGTTTATTCAGAGAAAGAAGGCAGATGCTGCATACTGTACATAGCGTCTGCTATGACTCGGTGCTCGTTTCCTTTCTAAAATCTGTGTTAAAATTTAATCACCAATGTGACAGTGTTAAGAAGCGGGGCCTTTCAGAGGTGATTAAGTTATAAGGGCTGTGTCCTCCTGGGTGGGATTAATGCCCTAGAAGAGGGGCTTCTCAATGTACTTACCCCTGTTCGTACTCTGCCTTCTGTTAGCCAATACAGTGATAAGGCACCCATCTAGGAACACCAGAACCTCACCAGCCTGTGCTTTAACCTCGACTCTAGGCCTCTAGAACTGCAGGAAATGCATTTCTGTTCATAAATTAACCAGCCTTTGTCATATTTTACAGCGAGCATGAGTGCGCTAAGACAGTAGACCGTCTTCTGCTGCATGAAGGAAGAGTAGTGAGAATGCACACCCCTACTGCTTATTCTTGCATCAGGAAACAGTGGAAGGAAGACAAGAAACTAGTAAAAGTACTTATGAAAGGGAAGTCAAAGTAAAAGGAAGACAGAAATATGGGCAAAAATTAAACTTTGTATTGTGAAAACTATACTTTGCTCAGTTTTTTAAACTTCGTGTCACTTTCAAGTATGATGTTGCATGACTCTAATTACAGCTACTCATGACAACAAGGCAGGAGGATCACAAGTTGGAGGTCAGCCTAGGCAATTTATTTGATGCTGTCTCAAAAATAAAATTAAAAAGAAAGGTCTAGGGATATAGCACAGCACTCTCTGGGTTTAATTTCCAGTACAGAAAACAATTAGATAAACTATATGACAAAAATGTATTATCAAGTCATATGAGAAATTATTGAAATAAAACATGTGTACTATGATCATTTTTTTGAGTTGCATAGTTTTGTGGATATTTTCTTTCAAATGTACAGTCCAATTTCCCCAAATCAGTGAAAAATAGTTCAGGTAATACCTCAACATAAACAATTTCAAGAAAGCTTATATAGACCTCTCTCAACTCCAGGGTCAATTTCCTCTGCTTGTGTCCCCCTGAAGCATGTCACTGGTAAAGAGGACTCATTCTGAGTGGTGAGGGGTTCCTCAGAGGTAGAATTCAATCCCCAGCAATGCACACAACCAAAAAAATATTCCATACTTACTGTAAAGGAGCAAACTGCTTAAATTATTTTCAAGCTATCGAATTCATTTTAATTCTGACCAATCAATTTACTTTCTTCCCCCTGAAGCAAATTTTCCTACTTAAAATCTAGTTAAGGAAGAAAGGTTGTACTATATTCATATGTATGTTATGCTGAAAGGTAAATAAAAATATCTAGTTTTCATAGACTTCCCTAGATGACTTTTTATTGATGGTCTCATCTTTACTGTTTAAATTCATTTGGATTCTCCTCCAATACATGTCCATACATAAAGATGAAAAGTGTAAAACTACTTTATTAGAAGTATTGATTTTAAATTTAAAAACTGTTGAGAATAAATTGCTTGTTTAAGAAAAGCCAGAGGGGAAACAGCGAACTAGGGTGTTCCGTGTAAATAATCACTGATAGGGCATGCCATTTTCCTTACAATTCTGTGAGAATACACTGTGCAATCAAGTATAATTCATGTCTCTTAACCTCAGCTGCAAAGAAAAAAGAAATGTGCGGCACAGTGTTGTCATAGGTGATGTCTGTCAACAACCTAAATTCACGGCACATATATAATACCTGCACACTCAGTATTCTCCCTCCTCATTCGCCAAATATACTGGCAAGTAAACATGTTGTCATCATAAGATAACAAAGCTCTTTCATAAAATAGCTACATGTTACTCTCAAGGAAACAAAAGGGGCTCTTTTCATCAGTCTCAAGAAGCTATGATTTAACCAGTCTATATCCTTCCGCAAACACTACTTAGCCCCAAAAGGCCCGTTAGTTGATGGGCAAGAAGGAGTCTCCCAGGAAGTGCTCAAGGAACCCTAATCAGGGAGGATCTGAGTTCTTTCCAGTACACCTTTCAGTAAAGAGATAAGCTCTTAACTCTGAAAGACTTCCTAGGACTCCACAGTGTAGGGATAGATAGGAGGATTTTGAAAGGCATGGCCTCCTCTAAAAGAAAGACAGATCATGCTAGGCAGAATTTTAAATGTAAAATGTTAACACTTAATGCCAGTGAGGGCTGTTAATCTTCATGTTTTCAGCAACTATTAAGCAAATATATTAATTTCCCTGTTAGCTATTCCACGTAACTGAATATGTTACCACAAAAAAAAAACTATTATCTCAAAACAATTTCTATTTCTTAAATCTTAAATGCGTTAGGATATAGCTCAGTGGTAGACCTCTTACCTAGCATGTGTGAGATCCTAGGATAAGTCTCAGCACTAGAAAAGTCGATTGCATATTGTCTTCATTCTTTTAAAAGTAGGGAATATTTTAAAAATAATTTCGCTTTTTAAATACAAAATCCCATGGAGCAAGGATTGAGGAGTTGAGGCCTGTTTGCCTCCGTGCACTACTTTGCCACTGACGACTAGGCTTGTATAGCTTTCTATTGTCCATTTGCATTTTCTGTCTTTTGACTGCTGTTTGCCATGATTTCACTTGATGAATGGTAAGTCTCCTCTCTACTTTCAAATACTGAGTGGGATGTGAGGATGGGTCCAGACTTCTGGAATAGAACCAAATGTTCATACTCTGGAACCAAATTTTGTTACTTAGAAATCTTAACCAGTTCCTTCCAGATTTAAGACAAAGTCTATCACATTTCAATTCTGACTTCTGAAAAAGTTTATCCATATATTATGATTCTACTCTTCAGTGTAACTGTTTCAACATACTCATCTGCATTTTTTCCATAAAAGGCAGTAGTAACTGCAGTAGTCCCTCTCTTAGAATGACTTGACTTTATGATGCTGTTGAAGTTGGACAGCAGCTTCCAGGCAGCCACAAGACCCCAAGGGGAAACAGCAGCTGCCCTATAATGTACCATTGCTCCACTAGGACATTTGGTACATTAGGTTTATTCAATTCACTCTTCATTTATAATATTTTCAGTTCATAGTGGGTTTGTCAGGATGTAATTTCACAGTAAGTTAAGGATTGTCTATATATGCAAACCAAAATCCTATGTCATAGTCTTATGGTTATAATCATTTTCACAAATGATAAACTCAACCAGTGTCCCAAGGTACATTCCTCAAAAAACAGTGTATACACAGATGACAGAACAAGTAATACTTCCTGTAGACATGATATACAGGCCCCTACCTGAGGTTTTTTCCACCATGGTGAGTGTCCCGGCTTACTTAGCACTCACCCTTCCCCATGTCCTTAGAGGGACCAAAGAACTGTACTCACCTGGAGCCCACATCACGTCCTCTATAGATCTGAGGCCCAGAAGTCATCAGGACAGGGGTGCAGAGGAGAGCACACTTTGGATGACAGAGTGGCAGTATCTATAACATCCATGCAAAATTTCTCCTGGGGTTAGAAGTGGAGAAGTAACCAATAAGCAGGGAGCCAGAAGTTCTCTTGGTCATCAGGCCACACAATTATAAAGAATCCAGATTCTAAATGAATGTCTGGCCTTATAGGTCATTTTAAAAATAAATTAAAGTAAAAGCATAAGGTACATTTTAAAAACTTGTTAGTTATAAGAGATGATTGCTAATTTGACTGGATTAAGGGACAGCTGGAGAGTTTAGACCTTCAAATTCAGACCATAGTTGAATTAGGAACAGGGGCTTAGTAGGAGAAGTGGGTCACGAGCCTGTGAATTTGGGTGACTATATATGACCGTTGGTCCCCTCCTGCTTTCCCTCCTCTTTCTCTTCTTCTTCCACCTCTTTTTTCCCATTGTCCTCCTCTTTGGTGATACCAGAGACTGAACTTAGGGCCTTTACACTGGGATGCATCTCCAGCTCATTTTTGTTTTTATTAAGTCTCTAAATTGTCCAGGCTAAGCTTACATATGAAATCCTCTTCCTCAGTTTGCCAGTGCTGAAATTGCAGGATTACACAATCATGCCCTCCTTTCTCTGTTTCTGTATCCCAGTCACCCTGTACTAAAAACTTTTCTCCTCCACACCCTTCCACCATGATGCTTCTGCCTTGTAGCTGCTACACATGGACTGAATCTTCTGAAATTGTGAGCTGAAATAAACTTTTCCTCCTTTAAGTTGTAGGTGTCAGGTACTTTGTTCCAGAAACAAGAAAGCTAACCGATACATTAGCTTTTAAGTACCTTGGCATATGATGTATAGGTGTTCATTTGTACTGGTGTTCCAGCAAGGCAAATGATGAACCAACTGTAAATTCTACAAATTCTGTGAGAGCAGAGAAATGTGGTTTCTTGATTTCTTTACTTCCACGACTCAATACATAGTTGGTGAAATGTTAACTATAAAAAAATTTGGGAAATTTTCTTCTGCAATCCCATTTGTATGAGTGATAATGCATATTTTAAAGTATTTAAGGTTCAGTTTAGTCCAAGGCTCCACCTCCCCATCTCCTATCCTACCCCATTCCCATCTCCCTTTTCTACCAAACACCATCTTACATTTATCTAGGGTGGGAGAACTGTAGAAATTTCTCAGAATAGTGGTATAGAACTATCAGCCCACTTTGAAAGTATCCCATAAAACCTGAAATGAATACAACTACCCTCAAAGAATTGCTAGATACAGTTTAACAGTTACAAAAAATATGGGATGCTCTAGAAGCCAATAAACAGGAGTTTTTCGTAAACAAATAATTCAATGATGACAAAAAAATTATCTTTTGCTGAAATTTTTCTACAGGAAATATATAGTTAAAAAAGCAATGAGGGGTACAAACTTAGCATATTAAATTTAAGGTTAAGAATAAATGTCCCATAAAACTTTAGTGCTTATTCTACACCCCATGTATCACTTTAAATGTTTTTATTTCTGGTTAATAATTAGTAAATTGCCATGAATCTCAATTCAAGCAACCTATAATCAATTTAATATTTTCAGTTTAAGAATAGATTTGTCAAATTAATACTGATGCTGCTTATGATTAACATTTATTATTAGTAAAGGTAGAGTGGAAAACACATACTACAGAATTTTAATGTAAACTAGAACCATAGAAAAAATAAAAGTGAAAATGAGAACCCTTTCAGAGACAAGACGCAAAAATTCTAGTCTAGCTAACGTAGTCATATAAAGTGACTTTTTTCTTATAGTGGTAGGGGATTGAACTCAGGGTCTTCAGTGTCCTAGGCATGTGCTCCACCACTGAACCACACCTCATCCTACAGAAGCGAGTTTATTGGCTCATAGAACTGGAAAGGATATGGATGTCACTGACTTCTGGAAAAATTAAAGGGAGAAACTCAGCATCCTCCTCTCTCCTTTGTTCTTCTGCTTGTTTTCTCCATTCCTTCTTCTTTTCCTTGTTCCCTTTATTCTCTCATTTTCTTTTGCTCCTCCTTCATCACTTCCACTGCAATCAACTGTGTTTCATTTGAACTTCTCATGATTGCCCTTCTCTCCAATTACAGAGTTTCTTCCTTAAGTCAGTAATCTCGGTCACAGACAGCACCACTTTATATGATCACAGCTTAGGACCCCAGTTACAGAATGACTCATTTGGGTATATAAAAACTTAAGAAATAAAACACTGATGGTCTAATTTGGGACATACGTCTCCACATGCCAATTGCTATGACCTAATCAGGTCTTAGAAAAGCAAAACATATAGTTAATGTAATAGTCCAATAAAAGGAAAAAATGGGTAAATTATAGTGCAAACTTATAGTACAAGATTGTTATGGTTTGTGTATAGATATTCCCTCAAAGCATTATGCTATCGTAGGAGTGGGCTTCTGAAGTTTGTGATTGATTCATGGTCAATGCTGGCATTAGAGATGTGAGCGCTACACTCGCCCAAGGGCGGGTACGATATGAGGGAGGAAATGAAATGCTTTGTTGCTTAATTTGCGGCGTCAGGTATTTTGTCCCAGCAATGACAGAAAAGTAACCAAGACACTTACCATAATAAGAGAAACAGCTTGCTGGCTCTGACCTGAAGGGGAAAAAAGCAAACTCTGTATCTCCCTGGAAGTAAGTAGAAAGAAAAGATACAAGAATGAAAGCATGCCAAAATATTAATAAATGGTGACATTACATGATCTTATATCATTTAAATATAGCTTTCTATTATTTCCATATTTATGTAATTAAAAGTATTATATAATTTATATGATTAAAAGCATTAACTTCAAGGTTTAAAATGACTATACGACTAATATTTAAATATCATATTCCATTCTTTGAAATTTTCATCTTTAAAAGCTATAAGGGATTTCTCAGAGTCAGTTGTTTATTTCAAAATCTTACTGTGAATTGTATGGCTTTCTTTACTGTAGGGAAGGGAACACATCACAAAGGGAATATTTAGAATGAAGTACAAGCTAGTAGTCAAAAGAGTATTTGCTTCCTTAATCTTTCGAAAAAGCTATGTTATTCAATTAGCAATAATTGCACCTTGGATAAAACCCATTGGCTACAACACTGCCACTGTGAAAAGCTAAAAATCTGTGTTATTCAAAAACAGAGGTCACCAGGTAGTCTTCACAGTAGTCATCTATTCCCTGAAGGACGAATTCAACTCACACAGAATGGAAAGAAGCAACCAGGCCTTTGCAAGACTGAAGTTATGACTAGAAATAACTCCCCAACTCTGTTCCACCCCTCAGACTTTCTACCTTGACCCCGGGCCCAGGTGTGCTCACACCTTATCTACCTCACTCCCAATCCACACCTGCCCTATTGATTCCCTACCTCTGCTTCACTCTTGCGTTGTGATTCACATCACTATTTCAGGTCCTCCTCAAGAGGACGAATAAGGTCACAAAGAATGATCTTCCAGTCAAGAGGTCAGTGAGGTGGGACAGGGCAAGAGGGAAGCAGCTGCCTCAGGGACACAGGTGCACTGCACAGCTGCCCTATCCTCATTTTCCTACCCAGGCTGAATAGATGATTTCCTTGTCATGATCTTTCAGAGTTCAGCCTCACATTCAGGAAAACAAAATAAACTCCTTTGAAACTAAGACTGACAGAGGTGCAGATAAGGTGTTTAATTTTTAAATATTTATGCATTTTTTGTTTATTCTGGGGCACTGGGGATTGTAGCCAGGGTCTCAAGCTTGCTAGGCTACACTTTTCACTAAGCTATGTCCCCACCCCTTTTTTTATTTTAGTTTGAGACAGGGTCTTGTTGAGTTGCCTAGGCTGAACTCGAACTTGCCACCCTCCTTCCTTAGCCTCTGAGAGGCTGGGTTTACAAGAGTGCACCACCACACCAGTAATATTTGCAAATATTTATTTCACTTTTATGTTATCCTAAGTACCATTCTGCTTAAAACCCTAATGAACTATATTGCTAACTTTCTACATGATCTGGGCTAAGTTACATCATCTCCTTACTCCTGTGATATGAGAGCTTTGGGCTAAATCACCTCTCAACCTTCTTTTAGCCATAACACTTTATTATTCTATGGAAATCTCTTTACCAAGTCTCAGTTTCTGTACTTCAAAGTATAGAACACAATAAATCCAAGATCTTTCATTATTGCTTAATAACTCTCTTTCCCTAAGATCCTTCTCACAAAATAAATTTGAAACCTTTCCATTTACCTATGTGCTTGTTATGTACAGTCTTTGAACTCAGATAGAAAATCAAAATGCTAATATTTAAAACAAAAAGAATCACTTTCATTTAATATTTTCATGGAAAATTTTTAGCCACTAAAGTTTAGCTATAGGAGTGCAAGTAAAATCTGCACTGTAACATAAAATAGGTTTAAGATAAAGTCTACATTGAGAAGGAGAAGAGACAGAGTTAAAAGAAGAGACAGAACACGAGGAATAGGGAGGCAGGGCCATAAACTTTCAGCAGGAGGAAAGCTGCAAAGAGTAAAGGAAAGAATGAAGGAGGCTGACTACCTTTATGCATAAAGCATAAACTTTTAAAGACTAGATTACTGAAATGCAGTTAAACCTCTGGCATTTGTATTTTAAAAATATAACATGAGAAGTAAATCTCTATCACTTTCCATATCACACTTTATATGTATTAAACCTCCAGACAAAAAACAAAGATCAAATTATCTTTATTAGACACAACTTGCTCCCTAGCTATCTGCCTAATCTTTCTATATAAAGCAAAAGTCCCCAGCAGCCAATTAACCTGGCAACCACACCATTTACCCTTCTACCTGCACCACATACACTGAATGCTGGTCCACAGCTATGAAAGAATCTGAGACTCAAATGACCGATAGTGTTGTGTAGGTCACACTTCACATGGCACTGGGCAATGAGCCACTTCCTTAACTTTCTTCACTGGATAAAGCATTGCTTTCGCACTGGATTAACCAACTTTAGATGTTTTCCTTCAGTGCTCCGTGTTATGTGATAACAATAGACATTCTTATTTAAGAAAACAAATTGACTCAGAAACAGTGGCCACATAAGTAGATGACTGCTCACAACTGTAACCTATAAGAATTAGGAAACTTAAACAGAGGTTTTATGGGCAACATTATCTAAATTAAAGATCTCACAAGGGTAATAGTGCACAGGTATGAATAAACTGAATGAGTTTAGATGCATCCATATTAGTTATGTACAAAGGTATAAGCTGAATGTATTCAAATGTTTTTCTGCTTCAATATCACTTGTGCCTCCACACCAAAAAGGGCAGCCGCCCTGCCTGAAGTAGATGTCCTAGCCCATGAGGTGCCTCGGATCCTTCCATCTCTGTATGATTGTTGCCAGCTCCTTGGTCTGCTGAGTATTTCTGCAAAGCCTTGCTATATATCATCCTTAAAGCACATTAAACTCAGTGCTTATTACTTATTATAAATACGTGGCTGAATCTGAGCACTGGATGGACGTATCACTGAAGATGTGAATATATACATGGAGGGAGAAGTGAACTAATTGATTAATTTTTGGATTGCAAGATGCCTGAATGAGTGGTGGCACGATAAGAGAGCCTCTGTGAAAAAAAAAAAAAATCAGACACTGGAATCTGACAACATGGAGAAAACCAGACAAAAGGAGAGGAATTCTCATGACCCAGGAAGACACTGAAGAAAAAGAAAAAGAAAAGAAAGAAGAAACATGGACAGAGGGCTGGAGCAATGTAAGACCCTGTCTCTCTACCTGCACGTCTTAGAGTCAGGCAACTCAGGATCGAACTGAGATTGCAGCCCTGCTGAGAGCAGGGGTTGGTGAGCTCCAGACCCTCGGCTGGGGGAGGTGCTGGGACAGGGAGTGGAAACAGCCAGTTGAGCTGCTTGAACTTTGGTAAGTGACAGGAACTGGATTCCCCAGAGTGGGAGGACCAGCTAGATGACATTTTGGAGTTGGGTAGGGCCGGCTTGAATCAAAACCCCAGGTGGCATCAGTCCAGGGCCCCTGGTCCAAAGCAGATTGGTGGGATCTGCTTGGGCTGGGCTAGGCCCCTAGTTGAAACCCAATAGCTGGGGATGAGGCTGCTGTGAGCCAGTGGCATCCCCAGGGAACAAACTTCCTGAAGCATAAACTGGTTGACTGACATAGGGGGAGGGCTGGCTCTCAGCATGAACCTCACAGATCCACAGCGGACTAGGGGGTGGCACTTCCCTAGCCAGTGCACTGCAGAAAAAACTGTAAGCAATATGAAAGGCCCAGAGACCTCCACCACCCACCCATCTGAAGGGGGCCAGAAACATGACCAGACAGAGAAACAGCAAAAGGTCTCTAACTGCAGAACCAGGGAAAGTGAGTCCAACAGAGGTAAATGCAGAGCAGGTTGAGAGCAGCAAACCTGTAATGTCAGAGACAGCCTCATCAGAAATAAAGAAATACCTCTGTGACCTCATCAACAAATTTAAATCTGAAATTCTAACTCAGGTGAAGCAAGATATAAGAAGATTAATAAAAGAATTCCTGGGTAATCCTCTAGTAGACACAAATGAAAGAATAGAGGAACCCAGAGAAAGGAGAGAAGCCTTTGATGAAGAATATAAACAAAATCTAGAATATATGAAACAGATCCAAAGAGAATATCAGGAAATTAAAAACTCCATTGAAAGCTGGCAAAACCTTTTAACAGAAACTAAAGACAAACTTTCAAAACTTGAAGATAGATTTGCAACATATGATCGCAAAAGGATCTCTTAAAAATAACAAAGAACCAGGAAGCAATGATACAAAGGCTAGAAGATGACAAGAGGATTTATAACCTAAGAATAAAATATGTAAAAGAAGATGCAGCAACAAATACAAATGAAATAAAAAGTCTATTCACAGAAATAATTAAGGAAAACTTCTCAAACATAGGTAACGGAAGTGAAGTTCAGATAAATGAGGCATATAGAACTCCAGCCAGCTACAACCAAAACAGATCTACACCCAGACATATTATAATCAGGATCCCAGAAATCCATCACAAGAACAGAATATTAAAAGTGGTCAGAGAAAAGAAACAGATTACCTATAAGGGAAAACTTATCAAAATCACAGTGGACTTCTCAATGCAAACCATCAAATCAAGAAGAGCTTGGAGCGAAATATTCCAAGCCCTGAAGGAGAGTGACCTCCAACCCAGAATGATGTACCCTGCAAAACTGTCTCTCAGAATTAATGGAGAGACAAGCTATTTCCATGACAAAGAGGAACTGGGGGAGTTTGTGACCACCAATCCAACCCTGCAA
>PVLA01003378.1:0-126387 GCA_004027455.1 Hydrochoerus hydrochaeris
TTAAACTCTTCAATGAAATTGAGAAGAAAACAATCCTCCCTAAATCATTCCTGGAGGCAAGTATTACTCTGATACCAAAACCAGAGAAAGATGCAACCAA
This sequence comes from Hydrochoerus hydrochaeris, assembly GCA_004027455.1. Classification (NCBI taxonomy): domain Eukaryota; kingdom Metazoa; phylum Chordata; class Mammalia; order Rodentia; family Hydrochaeridae; genus Hydrochoerus; species Hydrochoerus hydrochaeris. The sequence continues at coordinate 101 of PVLA01003378.1, forward strand.
AAAAGAGAACTATAGGCCCATTTCACTAATGAACATTGATGCAAAGATTCTCAACAAAATACTGGCAAATAGAATGCAGCAAATCATCAAGAAGAGTATACATCATGACCAAGTAGGTTTCATTCCAGGAATGCAGGGATGGTTTAACATATGCAAATCAATAATTGTGTAATACACCACATCAACAGAGCCAAAAACAAAAACCACATGGTCATCTCAATGGATACAGAAAAAGCTTTCAACAAATCCAACACATGTTCATGATAAAAACCCTTCAGAAACTTGGAATACAGGGTGTCTACCTCAACCTTATAAAGGCCATCTATGCCAAACCAACAGCCAACATTATACTAAATGGACAAAAACTGAAAGCTTTCATTTTAAAATCAGGGACAAGACAAGGATGTCCACTATCACCACTCCTATTCAATATAGTTCTGAAAACACTAGCCAGGGCAATCAGACAAGAGAGAGAAATAAAAGGAGTAAAGATAGGAAAGGAAGAAGCTAAATTATCACTATTTGCAGATGACATGATACTCTATATAGAAGACCCAAAAATCTCCATTAAAAGACTGCTAGAAGTAATAAACAAGTTCAGCAGTGTAGCTGGATACAAAGTCAATGCTCAAAAATCAATAGCATTCCTGTACACAAACCAAAAACTCACTGAGAGAGAAATTATGGAAATATCACCCTTTACAATAACATCTAAAAAAAGAAATACTTAGGAATCAACCTAACTAAAAATTTAAAAAGACCTATGTGCTGAAAATTATATTATGCTGAATAAGGAGATTGAAGAGGATATTAGAAAATGGGAGGACACTCCTTGCTCTTGATTAGGAAGAACCAACTTTGTGAAAATGGCCATACTCCCAAAACTGTTATACAGATTTAACACAATCCCAATCAAAATACCATTGACATACCTCATAGATCTAGGGAAAGCACTCCTAAAATTCATTTGGAAACAGAAGAAACCTAGAATAGCAAAGGCAATTCTGGGCAACAAAAGCAAGGCAGGAGGCATCTCAATTCCTGACTTGAAACAGTACTATAAAGCCACAGTGATAAAATCAGCTTGGTACTGGCAAAGAAATAGACCTGAGGATCAATGGAACAGATTAGAAGATTCAAACACTACTACAAAGACATTCTGCCACCTGATATTTGACAAATGTGCTAAACATGTTCACTGGAAGAAAGATAGCTTCTTTAATAAATGGTGTTGGAAAAATTGGCTCTCCACATGCTGAAGACTGAAACTAGATCCAAGCCTATCACCATGCACAAAACTAAAGTCTAAATGAATCAAAGACCTAAATATTAAAACAGAAACACTAAATCTACTGGAAGATGAGGTAGATAGAAGTCTTAGAGACATAGGGGTAGTCAGAGAATTCATGAACAAAATGCAAATTGCATGGGAAACACTTTCATGAATCAACAACTGGGATCTCAGATTACTCAAAAATTTCTTCACCTCAAAAGAAATCACCAACAGAGTGAAAAGGAAACCCATAGAATGGGAAAGAATTATAGCCAGCAACCCCTCAGACAAAGGACTTCTATCAAGAACATATGAAGAATTGAAAAATATTAAGCTCCCAAATTCAAAGACCCTCCCCAAAAATGAAAACACATTTCTCAGATGAAGATATACAAATGGCAAATAAATACATGAAGAAATGTTCACCATCACTGATCATTCAAGAAATGCAAATTAAAACAGCATTTAGATTTCATCACTCTCCAGAAAGAATAGCTGACATCAAGAAAACAATTGATAACAAATGTTGGCAAAGCTGTGGGGCAAAAAGGAACACTGCTCCACTATTGGTGCTAGTGTAGACTGGCACAGCCACTATGGAAATCAGTATGGAGATTTCTCAGAAGTCTTGGATTGGAAGTTCCATTCAATCCAGTTATTCCCCTCCTGGGTATTTTCCTAGAAAATCTGAAAAGGTTGTGCCACAGTGATATATGTGCACCTATGTTCATAGCAGCACAATTTGTAATAGCTAAATCTTGGAAACAGCCAAAATTCCCATCAACTGCAGAGTGGATGAAGAAGATGTGGTATTTTCATACAATGGAATATTACTCAGCTATAAAAATGGATGTTCTTGAGGCCTTCTTAAGTAAGTGGAGACAACTTGAGACTATCCTCATAAGTGAAATAAATAATCATATTGATAAATATCACATTGTGTCTCTAGTGTCAAAAGTAATAAGAACTGTAGGAGTAATAAAATCCAAAATGTGTAATTGCTATTGTAAAAAAGAAAAAGAAGGAAAGTTCTCTAAAGGATACAACTGCCTATATGTTTAAGTGTATAAGATAGATGACCATATTACTAAGTTTTTGTTGGATCATTGAGCAGAACAGTTTGCAGTCTCGCTGTCTGAATGTTCACTTTGTATGCTTTAATTTTGTAACTTGAATAACTATTTCTAAGATGACAGTATGTAATTTATCAACTAGTGATTTCTTAGTCTTTTTTTAATTATGTATTGTTGTTACCCTTTTTTCTGTTTTGCTTTTTTTTCTCTTTAAATAAAATTTTTAAAAAAGAAGTCGATTACTTTGTATCCAGGCAAAAGAAATGAAGCCTTAAGGGAATCTCAGGAATCGTCAAGACCCAAACTTTTGCAGATCGAGGATTCAAAAGTGAAAGACTTTTCATTGAGAAGAGATGCCCAGGGAAGATAACATTTCAGGGCCAATGAGGAAAGAGTTTAACAGTCCTCAGCCATCTAAGCACTAGAGCCTCTGCAGCCATACTCTAAAGGGTCCTGGCTACTGCTTGAACTGTAATTGAACTTGATATCATCCTCATGATAAGAAGTCATGAAAATGAAGCCAAAAGTGCAGTGGAGATCTCAGAAAGCTGGAGAATCTGGGAACATGGTATATCAGTCAGTGTTTTACTAGAGAAATAGATATAACACAAGATATACAAATGTATAATAAATTACAAGATTCGCTTAAAATGGTCAACCCCGGAGAACAGAGGGAGTTTGCTTGCTGGAGCCCCCAGGTCTGGATTTCACTGCAGTATTCCATGTAAGTCTGTATCAGGTGGCAAATGGAATGCTGAAAAGTCTATGCCAGAAAGCTGAAGAGTCCAATGCAGAAGCCAAAGAAGCCAGGGGGTGATGTCCAGGCTGAAGGCAAAGGCTCGAGTTTCTCCAAAAAAACAAAAGCAAGTCCATTCTTCTTTACTTCCCCTTTGTATCATCCAGGTGATGAGTCACCTCAGGGTGGGTCTTCTACAGCCCAGGGTATAGAATTGCTGATTTAAACTCCTAAACTTTTCAAGTTAATACAATCAATCAACCATCACACATTAATTGTCTGCTGAATAATGTTGCACAGTGATCAAAAGTCAACTTAACAGAGAAGCCCTGATGACTAATAACGAACTTCAGTACCATAGAGATGGGGTTACCCAAGTCCTTTAGAGTTCATATCTTTGCCCTTGTTGCTAGACACAGAGTTACAGGATTAATATTTACTCTGCAAGATTTTGATCATACTCTTCTTTTCTAACCCCGTTTCTCTCACATTTGGAATGGTACTGCTTAACCTGCGCCATTTTATGTCACCAGTGCTTAATTTTCTTTTTGTCTTTTCCAGAGCCACCCAGCCTGGAGGCTTCCTTTAGTGTCAGAAAAGGTTTTGGACTTGGAATTTTCAGCAATTCTGGGACTAATGACATGATGGCTCTTACAGATGGACTAAAGGTATTTTGCATAGAGATGTACACGAATATTCTGGGGATCCAATATGTAGTGGTATGGTTTAGATTTGGAATGTCCCACAAAGCCTCATGGGATTTTAGGAGGTGATTGGGTCATGATTGTAATATAGATGACTTGCCCATAAGAGATGGAAAGAGTCAAATCACCCAGTGTGTGGCCTGGAAAGCGATTTTCTCACCCCTACCTCCTCCCTTCTCTCTCTGCCTTTTGGCCATGATAATGTGAGCAACTTTCCTGTGCTCAGGTCCCATTGCAGTTTCTGTGTTAAAATCTTCCAAAAATGGGCTGAATTTTCTGAAACTGATCCAAAATGAACTTCTCATCTTTAAATTGTCAATGTTAGTTATTTTGTTCCAATGTCCCTCGAGTGGCTAAGACAATTGCTTTTGGTTATATGGCCATTTTGACAATATTAATTCTACAAATTTATGAGCATGGGTAGTCTTTCATCTGTTGTCTTCTTCAATTTCTTTAGTGTTCTAAGATTTTATTCCTTGGTTAGATTGATCTCCAGGTACTTCATTTTATTTGAAACTATCAGAACCATTTTCCTGACTTCTTTCTTACTTGTGTCATTATTGGTGTATAGAAAAGCTATTTTTTAATGTTGATTTTATACCCTGGTTCTTTGCTGAAATAATTTATCAGCTTTAGACATCTTTTGGTGGTCATTAAGGTAGTTTAAGTATAGGATCACACTGTTCTTTTATGGTTTCTTTTTAAGAAATCTCCCAGAGCTGGAGATTTAGCTCAGTGGCATAAGCACCTGCCTTGCAAGCACATGTTGTGAGTTTGATCCCTGGTACCAAAAAAAAAAAAAAAAGAATTTGAGTTCAGAAATCTTCCTTCTGTTTTCCAGAGCAGCCACATGATTTTGCATTCCAAACAGTGTGCAAAAATTTTAATTTCCCCACACTCTCACGAACACTTGTTTATTTTACATTTTTTTGGTAATTGCTATTATCACACCAGTGAGATGATATCTCACTGTGATTTTGATTTGCATCTCCCTGATAATTACTGACAACAGCATTTTTCATATAAATATTGGCCATTTGTAATATCTTCTTTGGCAAAATATATATTTCAATCATCTTACATTTTAATTGGATTATTAGTATATTGATTTGTACACATTCTTCACATATTTAGAAAATTAAATGCTTATCAAAAATATGGTTTATAGGGCTGGAGGTTTAGCTCAGCAGCAGAAGCTCCTGCATAGCAAACTCAAGGTTATGAGTTCAATCCCTGGTACCAAAAAAAAAAAAAAAATATATATATATATATATATATATATATATATATATATATGGTTTATGATTATTTTCATTCATTCTTTAGGTTGTCTTCTCACTCTACTTGTTGTTTCTTTTGCTGTGCAGAAGATTCAAGGTTAATATAATACCATTTGTTTACTTAATAAAAATAATAAAATAAAATTGACATCAGGTTTTATAGTTGTTAGTAGTAGAAACCTGAAAGCAACTACAGACACAAGAGACTTTGTGAACTTGCAGTTAGTAATTGCATAAAAACAGAAGTGACTATTTCTCTACTCTTTACCAAAGGATTCAGGATAAGTGAACATTTATTTCTGTTGAATTTATATCTGCCTCCAATATTTGGAATTTACATAATTCCAATGTTTAAAATACTATTGTAATAGTTGCAGGACTTATTTATAGGCTAAGATAAAATATTTGTTAAGGGAAATACATTTTTTGGGATGCAGTTTTTAAAACTGTATTTGTTAATGTAAATATTTAGGTTGTGTTTGCCACAACAAGCTGGTTTTACACATCAAATCCCTGATAATTAACTCATTGATCTTTTTAATAAACTTAAATGAGTTCAATGTCTTTAAAGGGACTCTGAGGACTTTGTTCATCAAAAAATATGAAAGTAACAGAAGAAGACAAGATGGCTGATCAGTGAGCAACAGAATACAGAGCCTCCTGGGAGAAACAACTCATATACCAGAATAAAATACCCTGGAGAGACCCAGACAGAGGGAGATGTATCCTCTTGACACAGGAAAAAATTAAAACATAAAAAAGCTCATCAAATACATCGGGACTACAACTGGAACAGCTAGAAATTATGGGACACAGTGTTTTTGTTGTGACCCGCCAACTATGCACCAGCCTGAATTTGCACCAGCCTGAATCCACCATGGCCGGCAGAGCCATCCAAACTTGTTCCCACCACCACTCACGGGAAGCACAGCCGCCCTGAAGTCAGGGGTTGGTGATCCCAATGGACAGGGGAGCCGGCAAAGGGACCTTCATTAATCCACAGTAAGTGCTGGGATTGGGACCCCCCCCCCAAGGGAAGGGTGCAATCAAATGGGAGACATGTTGGAGTCTGGCAAGAGGAGCCTGAAATGGGAGCAACAGTGACTTCAGTTGGTTCCTCCCTCCCCAAAGCAGATTCCTGGGATTTGCTTGGACTGGGCCGTGCCCTTGGCTCAGACCCAATAAGCCATCCCAAATTGATTACCTGCACCTAGCAAGCACTAACCAGGGGAAGGCCTCTGCAGTTGGTTAGCCTGGTGGGGAGGGTCAGGCATAGGCAGCTGCTGCTTGCACCTCAGTGATAAGAGCAGTCAGGAGAGGGCAGAGGTCCCTTGCCAGCCTGCTTGGAGGAAACATGCCCAACAGGGAAGGGGGCTGGGACCTCCACTGTACACCTGTGTGGAGGAAGCCAGGACCATGACAGGAGAGAGAGGCAGGAAGAGGCCCCCAGCCCAGAATCCTGAGAGCCCTTGATCCAGGAGAGGGAAAAACAAGGGGGACTGAGGGCAGCAAACACACAACAGCAGACATGGCTTCAATGGACATTAAAAGATATCTTTGGGACCTTGTAGATGAGCTCAAAACTTAAATATTAAATCAGGTAAAGCAAGATATGAGTAGAGTAACAAAAGAAATGCTGTCAGGAAGCATCTCTCAGGAAGATACAGATGGAAGAAGGGAAGAACACAAAAAAAAGGAGAGAAACATTCAATAAAGAATATAAAGAAAATAGAGAATACATGAAACAGATTCAAAGAGACTGCCAGGAAATTAAAAATTCCATTGAAAGCTGGCAAAATGCCTTAAAAGAAACTAAGGATAGACTATCAAAACTTAAAGACAAGTTTGCAATGTGTAATCATGAAAGGAAAGATCTCTTAAAATAACAAGGAAATAGGCAGTAACATTACAAAGGCTAGAAGATGACAAGAGAATCTACAATTTAAGAATAAGAAATGTGAACAAAGAAGCAGGAATACATACGGGGTGAATTACAAAGGCTATTCACGGAAATAATTAAGGAAAACTTCCCAAGCATGGGAAAAGAAAATGACATTCGGTTATGTGAGGCATACTGAACTCCAGCTACCTACAACCAAAAAAATCTACACCCAGACATATAATAATCAAGATACCAGAAATTCAATATAAAAACAGAATATTAAAAGCCATCAGAGAAAAGGAACAGATTACCTATAAAGGTAAGCCCATCAGAATCACGGCTGACTTCTCAACACAAACCATCAGATCAAGAAGAGCTTGGAGTGAAGTCTTCCAAGTCCTGAAGGAAGGTGGCCTCCAGCCCAGATTTATGTACCTGAAAAACTGTCATTAGAAATTAATGGAGAAACAAGATGCTTCCATGGCAAAGAGGAACTGGGGGAGTTTGTGACCACCAGTCCAACCCTGCAGAGAATGCTGAAGGACATTCTAGAGAGAGAGAAAAAAAATACCAGGATTTTAGGAACAGTGGCAGAAAGGCCTCCATGAGTGGGGCAGGCAATAGAATGAAGGAGAAAACTAAACAAAGGCAGAAAAGTAGCATAGCAGAAATGAGGCAGAGAAGGATAACTAGAAACTCTAACATAGATGGCCTTGATATGCTATATTGTTAATAGTGCACCAGGATTTAAAACCCACATTACTCACACTACTCTGCTTAGATGTATTATATTCTGTTCTAGTCATTCTATCTGTACTAGATTTGAGGGTACAAACAGTAATCCCTAAAATAACAGGATATAGTATGGTAATAATCCTTAATTTCCTATTGGGTCAATCTAAAGCTCTGTAAAACCTACACTGTTTTACCATGACTGATGGTAATCAAATCTGTTTTGTTGGATTGCTGTTTTGTATTGATAGATTTTATTCAAAGCTGTTATGATTGATAGTATCAAGTCTGAGAGTATAGGCAACTGCACTTAAGATGACAAGATTCACTAGAATATCCACTCTGGTTTGATTATTACCTGCCTTTGAAGTTTTATACTGTCTACAATATTTTATTTTTACTAATATTGTTATGTACTGCTATATTCAATTATACTGCTATACTCAATTATGCCCGATGATATAGACAATTCTATTGAAGATAATAAGAAACAACACAGCAATCATTGTAGATCACCTTGTACTGTGGTTTTATACTTTCTGGTTTCATGTTTTTATAGGAATTTGTTTTGTTTTGTCTTACTAAGTTTTGTTTTTCCCTACTAAGTTTTGTTTTTCCCTCTAATACAGAAAGAATAGAAATACATGTAGAGACACATGTATGCATAGCTGTTTACACTCTCACTGTTTGACTATCTACTTTGTATGCTTTAACTTTGTAACTTGAACAACTATTTCTAAGAAAACAATATGTAATTTATGAACTAGTGATTTCTTATTTTTTGTCTTTTTTCTGGGATTCTGTATTGTCTCTACCCTTTACATGCTTTTTTTCTCTTTAAATAAAAATTTTTAAAAATTAGTTCATAAAAAATATGAAAGTACCTCTTGTTTTACAAATTCATAGATAACACTGTAGTTTAAAAACATTGTATAATCTTGACATTCTGAGAAACTATCAATATTTATAAATTAAGGTGTAGTTTTAGTGATTATTGAATGCTAGTATGAACTTTGGCTGAATGAAAACACATAAATATCATCCTTATCTAGATTTCTGTTGTGGATTAAAAACTAGTGGCCAACTTAACACCAGAAGAATTAAATTAGCATGGTAATGAGTGTAGATGTTCCACCTGAGGATAGTTGCCAGCATAAGTAAAGACTTGGAGAAGAAGAGTACAGCATAGTGGGTTTCTCTAGGTGTTGCTGTTTTGAGCTATTGGTTCTCCTGGAAAAACTTGTCATGACTAGCTTCCTCAGTGTGACTTTGACCATTGTCATCAGAGGAGCTCGGGATCTTGTTGCTGAGAGTGGCTGTGATTCACTTTGGGGGAGCTTTGTTTCTTACATCAAGCATTACTTCCTGGCTCCAGAGAGGAAGACATGTGCCATTTAATCTGCAGGAGAAACTTGTCATTCTGGCTTAACGCTCAACCTATGAGCACAGTTCCTTCACCCCACTGGCATAGACTTTCTAGCTTCCACCACTGACCTTCAGGCCTACCCAACACAGATCCATAAAATGGACTGTGTGAGTGCTTCTTGTGGGCTCTAGACCTCCAGCTGGACTCATGGGAAGCATTGTCATGGGCTGTAGGTTTTCATCTGGACTCATGCAGGACATTGCTGTAGGATCCAGGCCCTTGGCTAAACATTCTGTGTCTTTAATGTTGTAGACAGATTTCCTGCACTTTCTCATGTTTTACTCTGTGTGACCATCATAAAATAATATTATAAATTCTGTATCCTGATACTAATTGTTCTCCTCATAACCCCTGACTACAATAATTTCAAAAATGGTTACTTAAAAAAAGTTTTGCAGTTAAATCTGTACCTTACCAGGCAAAAGTATGATTGGCATCGCAGACAAAGATCAAAATGTGGAAAAAGCCTGTGTAGCATGAGGTATAATCTATCGTGAGTACATCAGAATAATAGTTTTGGTAGAGAACAGGCCTCTAGGGCACAGAAACACAGTTAAGATTTAATTGAGAGAGAGGCTGTTGGAAAAAGGCTGTGGCAGGATGTCAGGGTGCGAGCACCTGATTTGTGAAAATAAAAAAGGATTATGAGGAGAATTTTGAAACTAAATTCCCATCTTTACAGCCAAGCACACACTGTGGTTGTACTGGAGTGTTCTCCCTCCTGCTGTCTCCACTCTTTTTCTTTTTTATGGATGACTTTTTCCTATCCTTAAGATAACAGATCTAATGTTTTCTCATCAGAAATGCCATCTTACTCTAAGTAATCACCGTGTCCCTGTAAAACTACTCTCTGAATCATTTCCATTATACCACTTAATTATAATTTTTTATTATTTATTTGTTTGTTATATTGTGTTTAGTTATTCACCTTAACCTGGCCAAACTCCATTCCATTTCCAGTCTCTAAATTCCAGGAGAAACTGCTACTTGTTCCAGTGTCTACTAGAGTGCCTGGCAAAAAGTCACTACTCTGTGATCTGGTCTTCTTTATTGCTTTCGGTAAGTTATCTATGGCACAGAAGAATCAAGAAGACAATTAACATATTTCCACATAGAGAAATCTACAGGCCCTTTTATCACTCCCCTTCCCACATACTGTCCTCTGTCCACTGCAGGCTATCAATTTTACATAGGACACATGTTTTATGAGTAAGTCACTTACTGATTAAAAGACTTCATAAATCACTTGAATTGTCCTTTGTAGTTTCAAACAGAATTTCTGCTTTTCCCCAGTGATAATCAAATGACCAGGAGGCAAACAACTCTCCATCTTGTCAAATTTTATGAAAGGATGGGCCAGGCATGGTGATGTTACAAGTAGTTTCTTTAGAAATGTCTCACCAATCAAAAGTATATTCAAGTTCTTTTTCTCTTGAACAATTCATTAGACATCTTATTTTCCAACACAATGATTACTCTGCTTAAATGCACATACAAACATGGGAGATATGGTTGATATATAGACTCTGCTTTGAAAGTTCTAGAGTTTACTCCTGAGATCTGTGCACCATGTTAAAACTTAGGGCACTGGGAAACCAAGCAGCCAGCTCACTGTCCTGGTAAGCAGCTGTGATCTTACCCACACACAGGCTGAGATTCAAATGTCCATATTCCCTCCCCCCACACACACTAGCAAGTGGGAGCCAGAGATCTGAGCATCTCTTGTAAGGCTGACTATATGAAATATAGCAAATAAGGGGGATTTCCTTCTACCACCTCTTGGAATGCAAATATTGTTATCACTGTTTTGCTTTGTTCTGATTAATGGTATTGCTCTATTCAATATTCTGTTTTGATAAGTTCTATAGTGTTCTATATTTCCTTTGATTTTGCTATACCTGATTAAAAGAACAACTATTGTGAAGATAACGAGATATACTATAGTACCTATTACTGCTATCTTGGTAACCTGCTGTGACATTCTGTACCAATATCACTACAATGTCTCAATTGGCTTTGCCTCATCTTGTTCTGTGATATTTTACTACTTTAAAAATTTTTAAAAATTTTTAAAAATTCTAGAGTTAAACCTCCAATTCTATATTTCCAGCCTGACCTCAGGAGACAATGATGCTGTAGGTCCAAGGATCACTTTTAAAATAATGAGGATTTAGTAGAACCAGAACAGCCTCAAACACAAAACAGATGAGCATTTATTCTTCTACTTTACCAAAATATTCCAAGATCAATCATAAAATTCTTAAGTCTTTCATTTTTGTACCATTATCACTATATGTTTCAAGCACATTAACTCACATCATGCTACACAAAGGGATTCATTATGAACTAAATTAGCCTTGGAGTTGATGTGGAAAGAGAAGCAGAGGGAAAAGAAAAATAATAAGAAAGAGGAAATAAAATAAAATATTCCTTTCAGGTCAAATTGCATGGCTAACTGACTAGTGAATTTTTCATATTTTCACCTAAAAACTAGTGTCTATATTTTATTAGGCCTTTTTCAGAACATGGTTTATTTACATTCTCATCACTGAGACTTACCACCCAACATTCAAAACTTAAAGGAAGGAAAAATTTACTTTGGTTCACCTTTTGGCCATAGTTGACAGGCTTCAAGAGAGGATGGCATGATAGGGGTGGCATAGTGGAGGAAAGTGCCCATGGCATGGAGATTTGGAAACAGAATGAATCAAGGGCGAATATGGTAAGAGAGATAAAACTTCCAGGCCATGGCACTGATAACCCATCTCTTCTAATGAGACCTCATCTCCTAACAGCAAATCAACTGTAAGCCCCACAATTCAGTCACTTCCAGAAGCCCTACCTATGACTGCAGGAGGCTTTATGAGGACACCTAGATATAAGCCACAACAGAGCAGTTTTAAAGTTATTTTAGTTTTTTATTTAAAAGAGAAAAGAACACAGAAAATAAAAACAAAAGGCAAGAGACAAACAACAACAAACCCAAAACAATAACAATTTAGGCATTCAAAACAATATGATAGGAATTTAACAATGGCTGTTACATTGTATATTGTTGTCTTCAAAAAACACTGCTAAGATTACCAGATATAGACATGAAAAATTGATCTAATCATATAAGTATTAACTGTTCTTCTCCAAGAACTAATAGAATTAATAATCTAGTCATTTTAGCTATCTTATACATATGATAGCTTCTTTTTCCCTTGCTTCTTTTCTCCATTCCCCTATTCTAGTTACTTTTCCCCTTTGAGCAGTTTCTTACTCTTATACAATACTTATTGTAGATTTTGGATCTTATTTGTGCTTTTAGTTTCTTATATTAGGGAGACAATATGATATTTACACCTGTGTGTTTGATTCATTTCACTCATTAGTATGGTCTCAAGTCACATCCATTTACCCATAAAAGCCTCTATATGATCCTTCTTTCTAGCTGAGTAGCACTTCACTGTATAAAAGTACCACATCTTTTTTTATCCATTCCTCACTTGATGGATATTTGCATTGTTTCCAAGATTTTGCTATTACAAATTGTACTGCTATAAACAAAGATGCATATATATCACTGTGGTATGATGTTTTCAACTCTTCTAGGAAAATACCCAGAAGCAGAACAGCTGGGTCAAATGGAACCTCTAATCCTAGCTTTTTAAGGAGTACAACACTGATTTCCACACTGGTTTTACCAGTCTACACTTCCACCAAGAGTGGAGAAGTGTTCCTGTTTCTGCACAGTCCCTGTAGCATTTGTTATCAGTTGATTTCTTGATCTTGGCCATTCTTTTCTGGAGTGAGATGGAATCTCATGTTGTATTAATTTGCATTAGTTGTATTAGTCTGAGAAGTGTGTGTTCATTGCGGATGCCCATTTTGAATTGAGTCTTTGAATTTTGGAGGTGTAATTTTTTTTAATTCTTTATATGGTCTAGGTAGAAGTAATGGAGCTGTTTTAAGCTCACAACACAATTGAGTAAAAGATACAGAGATTTTTTTCACAGACCTCTACAAGCTAATGTTTTCAGTGATGCAAAGATAATTTGATCAATTCAAGATATAGCATAAATACCTGTTCACGTAGGCCATGAAGCCCAAAAGGGCTCTGTTTCATCAACTTACATTTAAGAAATTTAAGACAAAGCTAGGACAAGCAGAACATAACTAAGGAATAATACCTGGTAGTACTGGTGTCAAGAGATCCATCCTCCATCATTAATGCTTGATTAATTCCTAGTAAATAAACTCATATCTAGCCTGAGTGGCTCAGAAGTCAGTTTTAAACTTGTACCACTTTAACACTTAGTACAAAAAAAACTCCTTTTTCCTGTGCTTTGGTATCTATCCAACTGGCTAGACATAGTCATGGGCAACAGGCAAGTAAAATATCTCTGCTTATTCTGAGAACTAAATGGAAAGTATACTACATCAGCTGTCCTTAATTAGAATAGACACATTTTCACAACTAAGAAAACTCTTCTTAGGAATTAAAAATGCATAAATTTTCACTTTTCTGAAAGCATTTAAGCCACATTAAGTGATTTTTATGAATAACCAATGCCAAAGACTTTTCCAGAACCCACTCCAAAAGTTAACTTTCATTATTGTTAATTCAATACCAGTACTACCATCAGTAATAATTGCTTAGCAATAGCCATTCTACAATTCTGCAGTGCTAGAATTTAAGTAACAGCTACCCAACTAATACTGTATTTCCTGACTGCAATTTTAATCTATCTGTAGCCATATCACTGCTATCACCACTTTAACACAAATAAAAGTGAAGTGTCTAACTTAGTTTCACTTCCTTATAAGGAAAAGTACTTCAAACTCCTATTCTTGCCTATAATATTATGCCTGAGACCCTACTCAACTCTAAAAAGGTAAGCAAGGCCCCAAATGTGAAAGAATCACAAGACATAGAAGTCTCTGTCCCTCAGAATTATGTGAAGCTGAACTGTGCTTTCCTCAACCAGCTTAAAACTTCTAACTCTTAAGTAAACCCATGTATTCTTTTATTTTTATTTTTATTTTTATTATTATTATTATTGTAAGTTTTATTTTAAAGAGAATAAAATGAAACAAAATAAAACATAATAAACAATCAAAAGAAAACAGTGAAAGTGCTACAGCACTTCAAAACAGGATAATAGCAAATCAACAATGGCTACCATAATGCACCTTGTTATCTTCAAAATTGCTTCCCATATCATCAGATACAATAAAATCAAACAAAACAGAACACAATAAGATCAATTAAAACAGAACATTGAATAAAACTAAATAAAATGTAACAAAACAAAGCAGTGAGAACAATATTGGATTTCAAAAACGAGACAGAAGGAACTCCCCATAATTGCTATATTGTATATTGTTGTTCTCTTTTTTATTTTTTTAATTTTATTTTGAAGGTAGAAAAATACAACAGAACAAGACAGAACAAACTCAATCGAGACAATGCCCTTAAAGTGGTACAGAACTTCACAGGAGGATACTGGGATAACAGGAATAGGTATCATAGTATATCTTGTTATCTTCACAATAGTTGTCCATTCAACTAGGTATAGCAAAATCAAACCAAAAACAGAACACTATAAAACCAATCAAAAGAGAATATTGAATAGAGCAAAACAATTAATCAGGGCTTTCTTGCTGGTTTCTGCTTGCAGTTTGCAGCTTCCATGACCTTCTAGCTTATACTAAAACACTCAGTTTTCCATCTGGCTTAGAGAATTTTTTACTACTAAGGATGAGAAGTAACTAGATTGTGAGAAAGTATCCATAATCCAAGTCCTAGGGAGGTGAAGACTTACTTATATCTATGGATGTAGAATTTAAAAGGCTAATACAATAAGAAGTCTCAATGTGACAGCCATGCTGGAACCCAGGAGGCTGCACAAAGAAGCAATTCACCCACCACCCTCTTGGTAAGTGCCTCCCTCTGGCATAAGCCAAAAGGAGAACCAAAGAGCCTCCCCCAAGATCCAGCCACAGCCATGCTGAAACCCAGGAGGCTGCACAAAGAAGCGATTTGCCCGCCACCCTCTTGGTGGAGTGCCTCCCTCTGGAGTGAGCCATGAAGAGATCCAGTGTTGTCTCCTGTGAGCCTAGCAGTGCATGGGCTTGGAATCAAACATCCCAAACTCCCCCCTCCTTTAGCAACTAGGGAAAGAGGTCTGAGCATCTCTTGGGAGGATGACTGTATGCAATATAGCAAATATGGGGGGTCTCTTCTATCTTCTCTTTGAAAGCAAGTGTTGTTTTCAGTTTTGTTTCATTATGATTAATTGCTTTACTCTATTCGATATTCTCTTTTGGTTGATTTTATAATGTTCTGTCTTTGGTTTGATTTTGCTATACCTAATTGACTAGACAACTATTGTGAAAATAATGAGATATACTATGGTACCTATTACTGTTATCCCATAACCTGCTGTGAAGTTCTGTACCAAATTCACTGCACTGTCTCAATTAGCTTTATTCTGTCTTGTTCTGTTGTATTTCTACTACCTTTAAAATAAAAAATAAAATAAAAACAATTAATCAGAACAAAGCAAAACAGTGAAAACAACATTTGCCTTCAGACAGAAATAGAAGGAAATCCCCCATATTTGCTATACTGCATAAGGTCACCCTCCCAAAAGCTACTCAGAACCTCTGCCCCCAGTTGCTAAGGGAGGGGTGGCATGTTTGATTCTCAGCCCATGCACCGGTAGGCTCATAGGAGATGCTGACTGGTTCACTTCCTGGCTTGCCCACTGTTCATTGGAGCCACAGCTGCTTACCAGGAAAGCGGGCAGGTTGTTTTCTTACTCAGCGACCTAAATTCCAACATGGCCGGATCTCAGGAGATGCTGACTGGTTCTCTTCCTGGCTCACTTGAGTGGCTGATAATGGCTTGTGGTTACAAAAAGGCCCACATGTTTGTATTATGTACTGCAGGAATTTGCTTTTTGTGAAACTTTTGCTACACTTACTCTGTGCCCCAAGACCCATGATCTTTAACCCCATAAACAAAACTGAGACCTTGGCTAGCATAGAATACACCAGTCAGTGAAAACATTTATTTTTAGGGTTGAGCTTAACCTTGTAAGTATGAATACAGTGTTCCTCTTATCTTTGAGAAACTCACTCAAATTTCCCTCTCCCTTGTCACCTGCTACCTGGCATCTTTGTCTCCACCCTCATGATATAATAAACACCTGTTTTGCACCCATTTCATTCTGATTTTTCTCATTCTTCATGGGACCTGATTTCCATATTTTTTTGCCAGATGTTTTTGGCAGTTTCACCCTGCTTCTTCATTCTTCAGGGAAGGGCATGAAAATCGAAAGCCAAAAGTTCTTTCACAGGTCCATAAACCCCCATCTGATGCTACATTTTCAATAATAAAAGTGATATACTTCTAGGTAAAACTATTTTAAAGAGATTGGAAAAGTTAGTCATTGATATTACTGTTAAAATTTTGTGCTTTAAATAATAAGAGAAATATACTTAAAGTCAAAACAATTTAAAATGAATTGGAAAAGATTGCCATTTTCATTTCCAATCATTCTGTGAAAGATGCTTTGCAGTATAAAGGAAAAAATATTTGTATAAATTATCAAAGCCAAATGTTTCCAGAATATTAGTAATATGGGATTCATCCAAACCCTGCTGACACACAGGTCATACAGTGAAGATCATAGCACTGGTATATTTCATGGGATGGGTTCACCTAGTTACAGTGCAGGTTTTACTGTAGATTGTTCTCAATTTGAGCACTGGATCCAGCAATTACTAGCTGTTCATTTCTTTGTTCACCTAGTACTTCATGCAAATGTCAAGCACTA
This sequence comes from Hydrochoerus hydrochaeris, assembly GCA_004027455.1. Lineage (NCBI taxonomy): Eukaryota > Metazoa > Chordata > Mammalia > Rodentia > Hydrochaeridae > Hydrochoerus > Hydrochoerus hydrochaeris. The sequence continues at coordinate 17,036 of PVLA01003378.1, forward strand.
GGGAAAGGACATATCCATTTATGAAGTCAGTATTTAGGTCATCTTCTATCCTGTACACCTCTCTAAATGCCCTGGTTTTCCTCTGCCACTGTTTACCTCACTTTGTATGTAATAATCATTTTACGTGTCTATAACATTCTTGGCTATGAGTTCCATTCAGGCTTGTGACATGATCTTATCTATTCCTACTGCTTAACAAGGGGAAAAACAGGGAATAAACAACAGAAAAATAACATGACAAAGATAAGCCAATAAATATCAGTTATAACCATCAATGTAAATGCCTCAATTCACCCATTAAAAGAAACAGATTGGCAGAATGGATCCAGAAAAAAGATCCAGCAATATGTGTACAAGAAACACATTAAGGTCAAAAAGAAACTCATAGACTTAAAGAATGGAAAACAGAGGCAGCCAGCATGCCACTCTGGTAAGTGGCTGTGGCCTGGCAAGCCACAGCTGCCCCAGGGCAAGAACCATATCAGTGTTTCCTGAGATCTGTGCCATGTTGGAATTTGGGGCGCTCGAAAACAGGCAGCCAGCTCACCGCTCTGGTGGGCAGCTGTGAACCTACTGGTGCGCAGGCTAACAATCAAACATCCATCTCACCCTCCCTCCCCCCAGCTAGCAATTGAGAGTCAGAGATCTGAGCATGTCTTGCGATTTTGACTATATGCAATGTAGCAAATAAGGGGGATTTTCTTCTGCCATCTCTTTGAAGGCAAATATTTTTATCTCTGTTTTGCTCTGTTCTGATCAATGGTATTGTTCTATTCAATATTCTGTTTTTATAATTTTGGAATTTCCTTCAGTATTGCTCTACTTGATTGAAGGAACAACTATTGTGAAGAAAACCAGATATACTATTGTACCTAATGCTATTATCCTAGTAACCTGCTGTGAGGTTCTGTACCAATTTCACTGCACTGCCTCAATTGGTTTTGTCCTGTCTTGTTCTGCTGTATTTTACTACCTTCAAAATAAAATAATAAAATAAAAATAAATAAATAAGAAAAAAAATTTTAAAAGTAAGTAACAACAACAAAACAGATCAGTAAGGTACTGAGCAACCTAAAACATGATATAACTAAACAGATAATGGACTTAAAAAGCAAAAGGAGGAAAAGAAAGTGCTCTAATGGATATAACTGCATGTATATTTAAGTGTGTAGGATTGATAACCATATTGCTAAGTTTTTGTTGGATCAGTGAACAGAACTGTTTGCAGTTTCACTGTTTGAATGTCCACTTTGTATGCTTTAATTGTGTAACTTGAACAACTATATTCAAGAAGACAATATGTAATGTATCAACTAATGATTCCTTACTGTTCATTGTTTTTGAAATTCTGTATTGTTTCTACCCTTTTTTGTTTTTCTTTTTCCCCCATCTTTAAATAAAATAAAAACTAAATAAATAAATAAATTTTTAAAGTTAAAAAAGAATGGAAAACAACATGCCATACAACAGGAACCCAGAAAAAAGCAGGGGTTCCTACTCTGTTTGCAAACAATGTGAACTTCAAACCAAAGATGATTAAAAGATATAAAGAAGGTCATTACATACTTCTTAGAGAAAAATTCAAGAGGAAGAAATAACAATTGTAAATATATATACATCAAATACAGGAACATCCAATTATATAAGACAAATATTAATAGACATAAAAAATCAAATAAGATATACCACACTTGTAATGGGGAACCTTAATACCCCATTGTCACAAAGTGATAGATCAACTAAATAAAAACAGTGAGCAAACAAATGACACAACTGAATCAAACCTGTGAACAAATGGACTTAATAGATGTATGCAAAGTGTTCCAGCCAACAGTAACAAAATACACATTCTTCTCAGCTGCACATGGGACATTCTCTAAAATACACTATATACTAGCCAATAGAACATGCTTAAGTAAAACCAAAGGAATTTAAATTATCCCATGCATATTATCTGACCATAATGTACTGAAATTTGAAACTAATGGCAAAACAAACTGCAAACACTACATAAACAGAGGGAAATTAAATAACACCTTCCTGAACAAGCAATAGGTCCAAGGAAATTAAAGAAGAAAGTAAACAATATCCACAAGCAAACAAAAATCCAAATACAGCTTATGGAAACCTATGGGATGCAATGAAAGGAGTCCTAATAGAAAAATATATAACAGTGAATTCACAATCAGGAAAACAGAATGACCACAAATAAATGACCAAGTGCTGCACCTCAAGCTTATAGAAAAGAAAAGCAAGTTAAGAACAAGGCTCATAAAAAGGAGGAAATTGTAAAGATTAGAGCAGAAATTAATGCAATTGAGACTAAGAAAATGACACAAAATATTAATGAATTGAAGCATTTGTTCTTTGAAAGCATAAACAAAATTGAAAAACCCCTAGCCAACCTTATCATGAAAAGAAAAGAAAAAACTCAAATTCATGCAATGAGGAATGAAATGGGTGATATCACTTCAGATCTTGTAGAAATTCAGAAGATCATCAATATCTACTTTGAAAATCTTTACTCACATACACTCAAGAATAGAAGAAATGAACAGATTCCTAGAAACACTTGAATTACCAAAGCTGAGTCAGGAAGATATGACAATTTTGAATAACTCAATATCAATTACTAAAATCAAAAACATAATTAAAAACTTACCAACAAAGAAAATCCCAGGGCCTGATGGACTCATGGATGAATTCTACAAGAAATTTAGAAAAGATTTAATACCAATATTCCTCAAACTCTTTAATGAAATTGAAAGGGAAGAAATTCTCCCTAATTCATTAATGGAAGCAAGTATTACTTTGATACCAAACCAAAAGAAAGCCACAACAAAAAAGAATTACAAGCCAATCTCCTTAATGAACATACATTCAAAAATTCTCAATAAAATACTAGTAAACTCTCTAAGGGATATAACTGCATGTATGTTTGAGTGTGTAAAATAGATGACCGTATTGCTGAATCTTTGTTGCATCATTGAACAGAACTGTTTGCAGTCTCATTGTTTGAATGTCTACTATGTATCCTTTAATTTTGTAACTTGAACAACTATATCCAAGATGAAAATATGTAATTTACCAACTAGTGATTTCTTAGTGGTTTTTCTTCTTTTTTATTTTAGAATTCTGTATTGTTGCTACCTTTTTTTCTGTTTTGCTTTTTTTCTCTTTAAATAAAATTTTTAAAAATGTGTAATTGCTATTGTAAAAAAGAGAGCCAATAGGAAGTGCTATAAAATATATAACTGCATGTATATTAAAGTGTGTAGGATTGATAACCATATTTCTAAGTTCTTGTTGGATTGTTGAACAGATCTGTTTGCAGTCTCACTGTTTGAATGTCCACTTTGTATGCTTTAATTTTGTAACTTGAACAACTATTTCTAAAAGGACAATATGTAATTTATCAACTAGTTATTTCCTACTGTTAACTTTTTTGCAATTCTGTATTATTTCTACCCTTTTTCTTTTTTTTCTCTTTAAATAAAATTTTAAAAATACTAAAACAGAATGCAGCAAATCAACAAGAAGATTATACACCATAACCAAGTGGAATTTATCCCAGGAATGCATAGATGGTTCAATATATGCAAATCAATAAACATAACATGCCACATCAACAGAACCAGAGACAAAAATCATATTATCATTTCAACAGATTCAGAAAAGGCTTTTGATAAAGTCCATCACTCCTTCATGATAAAAAAAAAACCTACAGAGAATCAGAGTTGATGATCTCTACCTCAGTCTGATAAAAGTCATCTGAGAAAAATCAACAACCAACATCACACTAAATAAAAATAAGGATAGGAATGGAAAAAGTTAAATTATCATTATTTGCAGATGACATGATATTCTACATAGAAGATGCCAAAAACTCCACCAAAAGATTATAGAGTTAAACAAATTCAGCAGCATAGCTGGACACAAAAATAAGCATTCAAAAATCAATAGCATTCTTGTATACAAACAACAGACTCACTGAGAGAGAAATTATAGAAATACACAATAGCATTCCAAAAAATGAAATACATAAGAATCAATCTAACAAAGGATGTAAAAGATCTATATATTAGGGGCTGAGGATATAGCTCAGTGGCACAGTACCTGCCTAGCAAGCATGAGGTCATGAGTTCAATCCCACTACCAAAAATAATCTATACATTGAAAACTAGAGTACTCTGAAAGTGGAGATTGAAGAGGATGTCAGAAAATGGAAAGATATCGCTTGCTCTTCAATAGGAATAACTAACATTGTGAAAATGGCCATATTCTCAAAACTGTTATATAGATTTAATGCAATTCTGATTGAAATATCACTAGCATACCTTACAGATCTAGAGAAAATATTCCTAAAATTCATCTGGAAATAGAAGAGACATAGAATATCAAGGGCAATCCTGAGCAACAAAGGCAAGGCAGAAGGCATCACAATCCCAGACTTGAAATTATACTACAAAGCTATTGTGATAAAATCATCAAAGTACTGACCAAAAAACAGGCCTGAGGATCAACAGAACAAATTAGAAGGTGCAAACATAATTACAAAGACACTCAACCATCTTTGACAAATGTGCCAAACATGTTCACTGGATGAAAGATAGCCTCTTTAATAAATTGTGTTGGGAAAACTGACTTTGCGCATGCTTATGACTAAAACTAAACCCATGTATATAACCATGCACTAAAGCCAAAATGGATCAAGCATCTAAATATTAAAACAGAAACACTAAATCTACTAGAAGACAAGATAGGTAGAAATCTTGATGACATAGAGGTAAGCAAACAGTTCATGAACAAAACACAAACCACATATGGAGTACTTCAAAGAATCAACAACTGGGATCTCATCTTATTAAAAAGTTTTTGCACTTCAAAATAAATCAGCAAAGTGAAAAGAAAACCCACAGAAAGGGAAAAAATAGCCAACTCTGCCTCAGACAAAGGACTTATATCTAGAATATATACAGAATGGAAAATAATCAGATACCCCAAATTCAAAGCCCCAGTCCCAAAACAGGCAGGTGACATGAATAGACACTTCTCAGGTGAAGAAATACAAATGGCTAATGAATATATGAATAAATGTTCAACATCATTGATATTTGAGAAATATGAATTAAAATAATACTGAGATTCCATCTCACTTCAGAAAGAATGACTATCATCAAGAAATCAACCAATAACAAATGCTGGTGGGGCTGTGGGGAAACAGGAACTCTTCTCCACTCCTGGTGGGAGTGCAGACTGGTGCAACAACAGTGGAAATCAGTGTGGAGATTACTTAAAAACTATAATTGTAGGTCATTCAATCCAGCTATTTCCTTTTTGAGTATTTTCACAAAACAATTGAAAACATCATGCCACAGAAATATATGTGCACCCATATTTGTAGCAGTAATTTGTAATAGCAAAATCTTGGAAACAACACAAATGCCCATTAACTGGAGAATGGATAAAAAAGATGTGGTATTTTTATACAATGAAGTCTTACTCAGCTGTAAAGAAGGATAAACTTCAGAGTTTTATAGGTAAATAGGTTGAACTGGAGACAATACTTAAGTTAAATAAATCAGACTCACATGTGTAAATATTGTATTTCCTCTCTAGTGTAAAAAACTGAAAGAGTAAATAAGATCCAAAATATACAATAAGTATTATGAAAGTGAAAAGGAAAGTCCTGCTCAAAAAGTAAGAACAACTGGGATAGGGGAAAGGAGAAAAGAAAGAAAAAAGAGAAAAGAATATATATGATGGATAACTATACTTCTAACCTGTTAGTTCATCAGAAAGGATTGTTTGTGCTTTCATTATTCAATTGTCTGATCATTTTTAATGCCTAAATCTTATAATCAAAACAAATACTTTGAAGATAACAATATACAATATATTAACTAGTGTTAATCTCCTATTATTTTCTTTTAAAATTCTGAATCATCATTTTTTGTTTTTAAAATAAAAAGCAAGTGACATTACTGTTGCTATAAAATTCAGAAGCCACAAACATACATAAATGACTTCATCTTCAGAGCCAGGGTTTAGTTCAGAGGCATAAGCACATGCCTGGCAAGTGCAAGGTTGTGATTTCAATCTCTGGCACCAAAATTTTAAAAAAAAGACTTCATCTTCTAGATATGATAGGTAGCTTGTGTAAATATACCTCTCCCTCTAAGAACTAGAAGCATTGTATAAAATACCTAAAAAAAAAAATCAAAGAGCAAGTTATGTAGCAAAGACTGAGAGGCCCTCCCAGGAGCCAAATGTGCCCAAGTTGACTCCCAGTGCATGGGGAAGCTTTGGAATATCACTTCCAGCTGGTAAGACCACACCCAGCATCCCAAACCAATGGAAGACAAACCAGAGGTTCCCACTGGCCTAACTGGACTATGCCCAGTGACCTCCAAGCAGCTAGCAGGGGCCTGAATCCAGTCACATGAGACAAACTTGCATGAGTAGACTCACAGCACATGGGAAAGCTTTGGAACATCACTCCCAGACAGTAAGACCACACCCAGAATCCCAAATCACCAGAAGATGCACAGGAGGTCCCCAGGGGCCTAACTGGGCCACACCCAATGACCTCCAGGCAGCTAACAGGGGCCTGCATTCAGTCTTGGGAGCCAAAAGTGGGCCAGGTGATTCCCAGAACACTGATGAAGCTTTGGAAAGTTGCTCAAAACCCAGAAACACAGGAAAATGACAAAACAAAAGAGAAAATGCAACCTCAAACTTCCAGCCCTGCAAAAAATACTGAAAGACACTCTAGATAGACATAGGAAAAAAAAAAACATTAAGCAAGGCAAACAACTAAACAGAGTGGAAAGGTAAAGAATCAACAGCAAAAAGATAATATGTCAAAAGTAAACCAATATATATCAGTTATAACTATTAATGTAAATGGCCTCAATTCACCTATCAAAAGAAACAGGCTGGCAGAATGGATCAACAAACAGCATCCATCCATATGCTGTATGCCAGAAACCCATCTAACCCAAAAGAAAACTCATAGACTGAAAGTCAGAGGATGGAAAACAATACTTCAGGCAACAAGACCCCCCCAAAAAGCAAATGTATCACATTGTCTGCTTGCAGACAATGTGAACTTCAAACCAAGAATGGTCTGAAGAGATAAAGAAGGTCACTACATACTAGTTAGGGGAAAACTTCAAGAGAAAGAGATAACAATCTTAAATATATATGCACCAAATCTGGAACCACCCAGCTATACAAAATAAATATTAACAGAAATGAAAATCAAATAAGAAATAACACAATTATAACAGAAGACCTTAACACTCCATTGACACAAAGGGACAGATAAACTAGACAGAATATCAGCAAAGAAATTACAGAACTGAATCACACCTGTGAACAAATGGACTTGATAGATGTATTCAGAGTGTTCCATCCAACAACATCAGAATATACATTCTTCTCAGCAGAACATGGGACATTCTCTAAAATAGACCATCTAATAGCCCACAGAACATATTTAAGTAAATGCAAAAGAATTGAAATTATCCCATGCATGTTATTGGATCATAGTGCCATGAAACTAGAAATTAATGACAAAAGAAACTGCAAAAACCCCACAAACACATGGAAATTGAATAATACACTCTTGAGCAATCAGTGGGTCACAGAGGAAATTAAAGAAAAAATTAAATAATGTCTGCAAACAGATGAAAATACAAATACATCTCACCAGAGCCATTGGGATACAATGAAAGCAGTCCTCAGAGGAAAATTTATTGTGGTGAATTACCACATCAGGAAAACAAAACAAACACAAATAAACAACCTGATGCTATACCTCAAACATCTAGAAAAAGAAGAGCAAGTCAAGCCCAAAGCCAAAAGAAGGGAGGAAATTATAAAGATCAGAGAAGAAATTAATGCAATAGAGACTAAGAAAACAATACAAACAATGAATGAGAATTGGTTCTTTGAAAGAATAAATAAAACTGATAAGCCCCTAGCCAACCTTATTTCAAAAAGGAAATAAAAAAACTCAAATTCATGCAAGAAGGAGTGAAAAGGGCAAAATTACTGCAAACCCTGTGGAAATACAGAAGATCATCAACACCTATTTTAAAAACCTCTACTCTCATAAATTCAATAACACAGAATAAATGGACAGATTCCTAGAAACATATGAACCACCAAAGCTGGATCAAGAACATGTAAAACTGATGAATAACCCAATTTCTATTAATGAAATTGAAAATGTAATTAAATCCTTACAAAGAAGAGTGCAGGCCCTGAGAGATTCACTGCAGAATTCTGCAATTAATACAAAGAAGATTTAATGCCTATAGTCCTCAAACTGTTCAATGAAATCAAAATGGAAGCAATTCTCCCTAACTCATTCCTAGAAGCAAATATTACTCTAATACCAAAACCTGAGAAAGACCCAACTAAAAAAGAGAACTACAGGCCAATCTCCCTAATGAACATAGATGCAAAAATTCTCAATAAAATATTGGCAAGCAGAATGCAGCAAATCATCAAGAAAATTATACAACATGATCAAGTAGGATTCATCCCAGGAGTGCAGGGATGGTTCAACATATGCAAATCAATAAAGGTAATCCACCATATCAATAGAGCCAAAAAAAAGAATCACGTGATCATTTCTATAGATGCAGAAAAAGCTTTTGATAAGGTCCAACACTTATTAATAATAGGAACCTTACAGAGAATTGGAATAGATGGTCTCTACCTCAATATGATAAAGGCCATCTATGACAACCCAACAGCCAGCATCATATTAAATGGCCAAAAACTGAAAGCCTTTACGTTAAAATCAGGTACAAGGCAAGGATGCCCATTATCACCACTTTTATTCAATATAGTGCTAGAAATTCTAGACAGAACAATTACATGAGAGAAATAAAAGGAGTAAGGATAGGAAAAAAGGAAGTTAAATTATCATTATTTGCAAATGACATGATACTCTACATAGAAGACTCCCAAAACTCCATTGAAAGACTCCTAGATATAATAAATAAATTCAGTAATTTAGCTGGAAAACAAGGACAACACTCAGAAATCAATAGCATTCCTATACACTAACAACAAAATCACCAAGAAAGAAATAAGAGAAATCATACCCTTCACAATAGCACCAAAAAGAATGAAATACTTAGAAATCAATCTAACAAAAAAAGTAAAAGATCTATTCAGGGAAAATTATAATACCCTGAAAAAAATCAAAAAGGACCTCTGACAACAGAAAGACATCACTTGTTCATGGATAGGAAGAACAAACATTGTGAAGATGGTCATTCTCCCAAAATTGTTATGCAGATTTAATGCAATCTCAATCAAAATATCACTAGCATACCTCACAGATCTAGAGAAATCACTCCTAAAATTCATCTGGAACCTAGAATAGAAAAGGCAATTCTAAGCAACAAAGGTGAGGCAAGAGGCATCACAATCCCTGACTTGAAGTTATACTACAAGCTACCATAATAAAATCAACATGGTACTGGAATAAAAACAGACCTGAAGATCAATGGAATAGATTAGAAGATACAACCACAACTACAAACACAGTCATCTTATCTTTGATAAAGGGGCCAAACACACTCACTGGAGGAAAGATAGTCTCTTTAATAAATGGTGCTGGAAAAACTGGCTATCCATATGCCAAAAACTAAAACTATACCCATGCCTATCACCATGTACTAAACTAAAGTCTAAATTGATCAAAGATCTAAATATTAAAACAGAAACACTAAATCTGTTGGAATACAAAGTAGGTAAAAATCTTGAAAACATAGGGGTAGGTAGAGAATTCACGAACAAGAACAAAACTGCATGGGAAATACTTCCCAGAATCAATAACTAGGATCACATCCTATTAAAGAATGTTTATATGTTGAAAGAATTTTCCAACATAGTCAAAAGAAAATCCACAAATTATGAAAACATCTTAGTGAACTATCCCTCAGACTTCTGTCTAGAACATATAAAAAATTTTTAAAAATCAGATCCCCAAAATTCAAAGACCCATTCCAAAAATGGGCTGCTGCGATGAATACGCAGTTCTTGAGCTCCAACCATGGAGAGACTCAAGGCACAGCACAGAAAGGCAATTTACCCACTCTCTCAGTAAGTGGCCCAGGCCTGAGCTGGGAGGAGAACCAGCAGCGCCAGAGCTCCGGCCATGGAGGGACTCAGGGCACAGCATGCAAAGGCAGTCTGCCCGCCGTCTCAGTAGGGGCCCCTGGCCTGAGCTGGGAGGAAAACCTGCAGCCCCAGAGCTCCAACCATGGATGGACTCAAGGCACAGCACAGAATTTGCCCGTCCTCTTGGTAAGCACCCCTGGCGTGAGGCAGGAGAAGAATCAGTCAGCAGCTGCCATGAGCCTACCAGTGCACGGGCTGGGAATCAAACCCCTCTCCCCCATTAGCAAGTGAGAGCCAGAGATCTAGACATCTTTTGAGAAGTTGACCATATGCAATGTAGTAAATAGGGGGGGATTTCCTTCTACCATCTCTTTGAAGGCAAATATTGTTATCACTGTTGTGTTTTGTTCTGATTAATGGTATTGCTCTATTTAGGGTTCTGTTTTGATAAGTTCTAGAATGTCTTGTATTTCCTTTGATTTGGCTATAACAGATTGAAAGAACAACTGTTGTGAAGATAACAATATATACTATGGCACCTATTACTGTTATGAAAGTAACCTGTTTAGGGTTTCTGTACCAATTTCACTGCACTGTCTCAGTTGGCTTTGTTCTGTCTTATTCTGTTGTATTTTGCTACCTTCACAATAATGAAAAATTAAAATAAATGAATAAAAAGTAAACAACAACCAAACAGATCAGTAAGATACTGAGCAAGCTGAAACACGAAATAACTAAACAGATAATGGACTTGAAAAGCAAACGGAGTAAAAGAAAATGCTCTAAAGGATATAACTGCATGTATGTTTAAGTGTGTAGGATTGACAACCATGTTGCAATGTTTTTGTTGGATCAGTGAATGGAACTGTTTGCAGCCTCATTGTTTGATTGTCCACCTTGCATGCTTTAATTTTGTAACTTGAACAACTATATCTAGAAGACAATATGTAATTTATCAACTAGTGATTTCTTACTGTTTATTTTTTCTCTTTCTTTGAAATTCTTATTGTTTCTTCCCTCTTTTTCTGTTTTGCTTTTTTTCTCTTTAAATAAAATTTTTAAAAAAAGAATACACAGTTCTCAGATGAATAAATACAAGTGGCATATAAATACATGAAATAATGTTCAGCATCATTGGTCATTAGAGAAATGCAAATTAAAACCACACTGAGATTCCATCTCACTTCGCAAAGAATGTCCAGGATAAAGAAAACTACCAACAACAAATGCTGGAGAGGCTGCTGGAAAAAAGGAACTCTTTTGCACTGTTGGTGGGAGTGCAGACTGGTGCAGTCACTGTGGAGGTCAGTTTGGAGGTTCCTCAAAAAACTGGGATTGGAAGTCTCATTTGACCCAGCTATTCTACTTCTGGGCATATTCCCAGAAGAACTGAAAACATCATACCAGAGTGATATATGTGCATCCATGTTTATAGCAGCACAATTTGTAATAGCTAGATCTTGGAAACAACCTAAATGCCCATCAACTGAGGAATGGATAAAAAAAGGTGTGGTATTTTTATACAATGGAGTACTACTCAGCTATAAAGAATGATCACATTGAGATATTTATAAGTAAATGGATGCAACTCAAGACCATACTCATAAGTGAAACAAATCAAACTCACGTGGTAAATACTATGTATTCTCCCTAGTGTAAGAAATGGTAAGAGTACATAAGATACAAAATACTCAGTAAATACAGTAAAAGGATAAGAATCTGTTTAAAGGGGAAAAAAATAATATCTCATGGGAAAAAAGGAAAAAGGAAAAATACTTAAAATTACATAAACACATTTAGGATAGCTAAGATGATTGTACTACAAATTCTATAATTCTTGGAACAAAAAGTTAACATTCATAGGATTATAACAATTATGTATATTATTGTTTTGTGATCTTAGGAACTCTTGAAGATCATTATGTAAAACAACAACCCTAGTTATGCTCCTTGTTTGGAAGGCCTATATTGTCAGTGTTTGGGTCTCTTTACTATTGTTATTTGTCTCTTTGGTTTTGTGTTTCTAGGAATTTGGTTTGGTTTTTTTTTGTTTTTTTTTTTTTGCTTTGTTTTGTTTTGTTTTTCCCTCTAATACAAAAGGATAGGTATACATGTAGAGACTCATACAGGCATAGAACTTCTCCTAAACAGTTTATGAAGATCGATTATATAATGCATGATGAAATGAACAGCTGCTTTGAAGATACTAGATACTAGATACTAGATACTAGATACTATGGTATCTAGTGCTGATTCTGTACAACCATGCTCTGAAATCCAGCAATAATATTATTCTTTGTTCAGAGTGATTTTAGTCTGTTTTGTATTGCTTAATTTCAACATACATGAAGGTATGGACAGCTATTTTGAAGAGAATGAGAGACATTATGGCAGCCATTGTTGATTTCCCTATTGTCTGGTTTTGAAGGCCTAAAATGCCTTCATCGTTCTGTTCTAATCAGTTTTATACTATGTTGTTTTATGTGAATTCATTATGTGTGAAGATATGGACAACTATTTAGAAGAAAAGACAATATGATAGACAGTTAAGATCTCCTGTTGTCTTGCTTTGAAATCTGTGTTACTTACATTGTTTTGTTCTGATCTGCTTTGTTCTGTTTTGTTATGTTTAGTTTTACTGTCTTTAAAATAAATTTTTTAAAAAAGACCTAACAAGTCAAGATCACAAAGAGTCAAGGAAATACTTTTACCTTCAAAACATTTATTATTCATTTCATGGGGTCAGTCTCTGGGAAGTGAATTGTGAAAGCAGAGCTTCTAACAAATTAGAGCTTCTAATAAATAGACAAATATTTGAGCTTAGAAAAATATTAACTTTTTGAGCCAATGATTTAGTCTGGTGGCATAAGTGCCTGCATGGCAAGCATGAGGTCATGAGTTTGATCCCCAGTACTAAAAAAAAATAAAAAGAAAAAATAAAGAAAAGAAAATGTTAACACTTTTAAATGTTAAAACATACAAATATAAATCATAATCTATAAAGAGAAAATATAATGGATAGACAGCTGGGCTAAACTTTGTTGAATATTTGTTGAACTCTGTAGCTTTGATTTTAGAATCATATAATTATTTTATATAGTAACAAAGCAAACAGTTTAGGGGTCACCTTAAAAAGCTGCCACTGGGCAAATACATGACAATTTCAGAGTCAAGGCAAGTTACCATGGCACTAGGATGAAACTATACCAAAATAAAAGTAGTTACCACTCAAAGATATGAGTAAAACATTTCACTATTTTGAAAACTGGCAACAAGAGGAAAGAATCAAACATTTGTTTACCTTTCCTATGCAAACTGCACCACTGGACTAAAATTAAAAATGCAGAATGATAAAATACAATCACTTGGCAATATCTAATTTTATGCTATTGATCATTAATAATTAATAACATCACAAAAGACCACTACCAATCAATATTCACATAGTAAACAAAATAATGGCCCCCAAATGTGTTCATATCCAAACCTCATGAAATCATGACAATGTTACCTGATACAGCAAAAGCAACTTTGAAGTCATACATAAATGAGAACATATGTGATGAGAAGATTGTGTATCATTGCGGGTGTCCAAAATATTCACACAGGTGTTTAGAATAAAAATCTTTGCTAATTGTAGTTAGAAGAAAGTGTTGCTTTGGGAAAATGATAAGAGTTACATAGTGTTGCTGTGTCTGCTGGTACAGAAGAATAGCTGCAAAGCAAGGAATTGCAGGCTCTGCAGAGGCTGGGCAAGACAATAATACAGGCCCTCTCTGAGAGCCTCTGAAGTGACAATGACTCATCTCTGTCAACAGGTTGATTGTTAGTCCAATGAAATTCACATCAGATTTTTTATCTATGAAGTGTGATGGAAAAATACAATAAATGCTTACCTTTTTATTACAGTAAAACACACATTGCCTTTAATCCCTTTCCAAATTCTTTTGCTTTGGATACTCATACCCCCATCTTTCTTGTTCCTTACCAAAGTAGTTTCTTGATCCACTCTTCCTGTGTTTCTTTTCATTCATGAATTGAGGCCATCTATGTTAATGGTTACAACCAGCATGCATTGGTTCATCTCTGCCATGCTATCCTCCTGCTGTTGGCCCTCCACTTTCCCCCTTCATTCAATTACCTGTCCCGTTTGGTGACCCTCCTCTGCTGCTGTTCCTGGAACCATGGTCATCTTTATTTTTCTCTAGAATATTCTTCAGCACTCTCCATAGTGTTGGTTTGGTGGTCATGAGTTCCTTCAGTTGTTCTTTATCATGGAAGTATCTTATTTTTTAATCAATTTTGAAAGATAGTTTTGCAAGGTATATCAAAGCAGAGTTGGAAGTTGTGTTCTTTCAGGATTTGAAACACTTCACTCCAAACTTTTCTTGACTTGATGATTTATGTTATCAAGTCTGCTGTGAATCTGATTGGTTTTCCATTACAGGTGATCTGTTTCTTCTCTCCGACAGCTTTTAATATTCTGTTCTTTTTCTTTTTTATTTTAAACAAGCAAAACAGAAAAAGGACTATAAATAATAAGGAATTTCAAAAGCACAGTAAGAAATCAACACTACTTAATATATTGCATATTGTTATATTAGAAATAGTTGTTCAGGTTATAAGATCTAGACACAAAAACATGATCAAACAATCAAACAATGACAGCACAAACTGCTCTTTTTGATGAACTAACAGAGAATTAGTAGTATAGTTATCTATCTTGCACACATCTGCATACACACAGTTATATGTGTGTGTATATATATATATATATATATATATATATATAAAATCTTTTTCTTTCTTCCATTTCTCCTTTCCACTATCTCAGTTGTTCTTTCCTTTTGAGTGCCTTCACTTTCATTATTACAATATACATTGTATGTTTTGGATCTTATTACCCTTTCAGTTTTTTATTATTATTATTTATTTTTTACATTAGGGAAACAATATGATATTCTAAAATGTGAGTCTAATTTATTCCACTTATGAGTATAGTCTCAAGATGCATCCACCTACCTATAAAAGCCTCAAGATTATCCTTTTTAAAGCTGAGTAATATTCCATTGTATAAAAATACCACATCTGTGCTCTGAGGTTTAGCTTAGTTGGCTAAGGTCCCACTCTGTAAACCTGAGGTTGTGAGCTCCATTCTGGAGGCAGCAAAAAAAAAAAAAAAAAAAGACTACAAAATAAATAAAAATGCCACATCTTTTTTATCCATTCCTCAGTTAATGAGAGCGTTGGTTGTCTCCAAGTCTGAGCTATTACAAATTTTGCTGCTATAAATATGGGTGCATATATATTGCTGTGACATGACATTTTCAATTTTTCTGGGAAAATACCTAGAAGGGGAATAGCTAGGTTAAATGGGACTTCCAATCCTAGTTTTTTGAGGAATCTCCATACTGATTTCCATAGTTGTCACAGCAGTCTACACTCCCACTGACAGTGGAGCAGTGTTCCTTTTTTCCCACAGCCTCACCAACATTTTTTATTGGTTGATTTCTTGATGGCAGCCATTCTTTCTGGATTGAGATGGAATTGCAATGTTGTTTTAATTTGCATTTCTTGAATGACCAGTGATATTGAAATTTTTTGTGTGTATTAACTTATAATTTGCATTTCTTCATCTGAGAAATGCATGTTCATCTTACCTGTCCATTTTTGGACTGGATCTTTGAATTTTGGGGACCTGATGTTTTAGAGTTCTTTATATGTTCTAGATATATATCTTTTGTCTGAGGGTCAGCTGGCTAGAATTCTTTCCTATTCTATGGGTTTTCTTTTCATTTTGCTACTGATTTATTTTGAAGTGCAAAAACTTTCTAAGATGAGATCTCAGTTGCTGACTGTTTGAAGTACTTCACATGCAGTTTGTATTTTGTTCATGAACTCTTTGCCTACCCCTATGATTCAACATTTCTACTTCCATTGTCTTCCAGTAGATTCAGTGTTTCTCTTTTAATATTTAGATGTTTGATCCATTTTGACTTTAGTTTAGTGCATGGTGATAGGCATGTGTCTAGTTTTATTCTTCACATGTGGAAAGTCAGTTTTTCCAGCATCATTTATTAAAAAGGCTTTCTTCCAGTGAATGCATTTAACCCCTTTGTCAATATAAGGTGGCTTATTGTCTTTGTGGTTGTGTTTGCATCTTCTAATCTGTTTTGTTGATCCTCAGCTTTATCTTTTTGCTAGTACCATGCTGGTTTTATATCTATAACCTTGTAGTATAATTTGAAGTCAGGAATTGCTATGCCTCCTGCCTTGACTTTGTTGCCCAGGATTGTCTTTGCTATCCTAGGTCTTTTCTGTTTCCAAATGAATTTTAGGAATGTTTTCTCTAGATCTGTAAAGTATGCTACTGATATTTTGATCATGATTGTATTAAATCTGTATAAGTTTTGGGAGTATGGCCATTTTTACAATATTGAGTCTTCCTAACCAAGAGTAAGGGATATCTTTCCATTTTCTGACATCCTCTTCAATCTCCTTTTTTAGAGTACTATAGTTTTCAGCATATAGGTCTTTTACATCCTTTGTTAGGTTGATTCCTAAGTACTTCATTGGTTTGGATGCTATTGTGAAAAGTATTATTTCCATAATTTCTCTCTCAGTGAGTTTGTTGTTTGTGTACAGGAATACTATTAATTTTTGAGTACTGACTTTGTATCTAGATACACTGATGAATTTGCTTATTCACTCTAGAAGTGTTTTCATAGAATTTTTAGGATCTTATATATAGAGTATCATGTCATCTGCAAATATTAATAATTTAAATTCTTCCTTTACTATCCATATTCCTTTTATATCTCTCTCTTATCTAAGTACTCTTGCTAATGATTCCAGCACTATATTGAATAGGAGTGGTGATAGTGGATGTTCTTGTCTTATTCCTGATTTTAGAGTGAAAGTTTTCAGTATTGTCCACTTAGTATAATGTTGGCTGTTAGTTTGTTATAGATGACTTTTATCAGATTGAGGTAGATACAATCTGTTCCAAGTTTCTGTAGGATGTTTATCATGAACAGGTGTTTAACTTTATCAAAGCTTTTTCTGCATCTAGTGAGGTGATCATATGATTTTTGTCTTTAGCTCTGTTGATGTAGTGTACTACATTTATTGATTTGCATATATTAAACCATCCCTGCATTCCTAGAATAAATCCCTCTTGGTCATGATGTATAATCCTTTTGATGATTTGCTGCATTCTATTTGTCAGTATTTTATTGAAAATGTTTGCATCAATGTTCATTAGGGAGATTGGCCTGTCATTCTCCTTTTTGGTTGAGAGTAATATTTGTCTCTTGTTTTGGTATCAGAGTAATATTTGCTCCAGGAATGAGTTAGGGAGAATTGCTTCCATTTTGATTTCACTGAAAAGTTTGAGCAATATTGGTGTTATATCTTTTCTAAGTTTCTTACAGAATTCAGGTGTAAATCCATCAGGACCTGGGCTGTTTTTTCTTGGTAAATTTTTAATCACATTTTCAATTTCAGTAGCTAATACTGGGTTATTCAAAATTGTTATATCTTCTTGAATCAGCTTTGGTAGTTCATACATTTCTAGAAATTCAGTTGCCTGTTCTGTATTTGCCATCCTCTTCTGATGCTGTTCCTGGAACCATGGTCATCTATATCTCTCTCTAGAATATCTTCAGCACTCTCTGTATGATTGGTTTGGTGGTCATGAATTCCTTCAGTTGTTCTTTGTCATGGAAGTATCTTATTTTTTCACCAATTTTTAAAGATAGTTTTGCAGGATACATCAATCTGGGTTGGAAGTTGTTTTCCTTCAGGATTTGAAACACTTCAAACTCTTCTTGACTTGATGGTTTGTGTTGACAATTCTGCCATGATTCTGATTGGTTTTCTTTTATAGATGATCTGTTTATTTTTTCTAACAGCTTTAGTATTCTGTTCTTGTGCTGAATTTCTGGGATATGTCTGGATTTAGATTTTTTTTATGGCTAGTCTAGATTTAGATTTATTTTTGTTATGGCTAGTTAGAGATCTGTATGTCTCATGTAGCTGTATGCCAAATCCTTTTCCTATGTTTTGGAAGTTTTCTGCTATTACTTCTTTAAGTAGTCCTTTTATTTTATTTGTGATGACTCCTGCTTTTTTGCTGATACTTATCACTCTTAAATTATTTTTCTTTCTGTCATCTTAAAGCTGTTGAATTTTTATTTCCTGGTTCCTTATTATTTTTAAGAAATATTTCCTTTCATAATTGATAGATGCAATCCTATCCTCAGTGTCTGAAAGTCAATCTTCAGTCTTTTTCAAGCAATTTTGCCAGCTTTTGACTGAATTTTTAATTTCCTGGATATCTCCTTGAATCTGTTTCATGCATTTTAATTCCTTCCTATAGTGTTCATTCAAAGTGTCCATCATTTTCCTGTGCCCCTCTTTTTTAATCTATGTCTTCTTTAGAAATACTCAACAATTCTTGAGGAAACCAAGCAGCCAGCTCACTGCCCTGGTAAGTGGCTGTGGCCTGGCAAGCCACAGCTACCCCAGGGTGAGAACCATCAGCATCTCCTGATATCTGCATTATGTTGGAACTTAGTTGCACTGGGAAACTAAGCAACCAGCTCACCACCCTGGTAAGTGGCTGTGAGCCTACCAGTACATGGGCTGAGATTCAAACATCCATCCCCCCGACACTAGCAAGTAGGAGCCAGAGATTTAAGCATCTCTTGTGAGGTTGACTATATGCAATATAGCAAATAAGGGGGATTACCTTCTACCATCTTTTTGAAGGCAAATATTTTTATCACTGTTTTGTTTGTTCTGATTAATGGTATTTCTCTATTCAATATTTTGTTTTGATAAGTTCTATAATGATCTGTATTTCCTTTGATTTTGCTATACCTGATTGAAAGAACAACTATTGTGAAGAAAATGAGATATACTATGGTACCTATTACTGCTATCCCAATAACCTGCTGTGAAGTTCTGTACCAATTTCACTATACTGTCTCAGTTGGCTTTATTCCATCTTGTTCTGTGGTATTTTACAACTTTAAAAATAAAAAATAAAATAAAAACAATTCTTTCATTACATTTGTGATTTCTTCTTTTACCTGAGATATTATTTCTGATCTTATTGGTTTTACAGTCTCATGAAGTTGCTTCTTAACTTCAGTTTCTATGCTCTCAGAGATTTCAGAGATGTGACTTCCATTTTCTTCTATGAATATATATCTGACTTGTTCTTTTGGGCTAGACATCTGAGATTGCCTTTTGTTTCTCATCTTGATATTCTCCTGAGTTCCTCCCTACAAGCTAGTTGTGGAGTCCCAGGCACTTCCCATGTTGGTTACCCCTCAATGGTGTAGGGGATTAGGACAGGCACTTAGGTTTCTCTGAAACCAGGTTGCCAGGGATGTAGAAGGACATATGATGGGCTTCTCCAGACCCATGCAGCTACACTGAGGCTTCCCTGATGACCAGAGAAGCATAGTGATGAGGCTACTTCCTCTCTCAGCCTGTGTGTCTACACCAAGACTCCCCCAATGGTGGCAGGCCCACAGGGGTGTGTTTATCTCTTTATCCAATGGGTACTGGTTGCCCAAAGGAAGAAAGGGTCTCCAATGGCAACCTTCAGGTGTATGAGGTATATCTAGCTGCATCTCCCTACCTACACTGGCTACCCACAGGATGCAAGCTTTCCTATGTTGATAGCAGCACACAGAGGTGAATCTGGCTGTATCTCTCTGCCTGCACTGTCTGCCCACAGGAATCAAACCTTCTGATGGTGGTGACAGGCATGCAGGGGAAGGTCTGGCTACATCTCCCTGCCTGCACTGGCTGCCTACAGGAAGCAAACCTGCTGATGGTGGCAGAAGTGTGCAGGGGCAGGACTGGTTGCATCTCCCTGACTGCCATGACTCTTACAATATATCTTGAATACATCCCATAAATGTTTATGAGATAATTAATTTGTGTTGTTTTAAATTACTAATTTGAGCTGGGCATGGTGGCTCAAGCCTGTAACTCCAGCACTCGGGGGGCTGAGGCAGAAGGATTGTTGCAAGTTCGAGACCAGCCTATGTTACAAAGTGAGCTCAAGGCCAGCCTGAACTGTATAGAGACTCTGTCTCAAAAAGACAAAAAAAGATTACTAATTTGTAGTAATTTGCCCCCAGCAATAGCAGAACTATAATATAACCCATTAATGATAAACCTCTTATTAAACTGGTAATAGAAGTGAAAATTCTTAAGTATATTCTGAGTATATCCACCAAAAAGTACAACAAGCAATATATTTAATAATGAAATGTTGAAAGTTTTCTTCCTTAAATTGAAAGAGTGACAAGAGTACCTGCCAGTATTACTTCTAGCCTATGTTACACAGGAGGATCTAGTGATATAACAAAGTAGGAAAAATAGATTAGAATTAGAAAGAGAGCCAGGGATTTAGCTCAGTGGCTTAAGTGTTTGACTGGCAAGTGCAAGGTCATGAGTTCAATCCCCAGTACAAAAAAAAAAAAAAAGAGGGAAAGAGAGAAACCTTGATTAATCAGAAATGAAAAATTTTGTGCACAGAAAGGTTAAAATAGAGATCCAAGATAGCTGATTGGTAGGTAACATGATAGAAAGCCTCTCTGAGGAAAACAACTCAGATGCTAGAATCTAACACCATAGAGAAGACCAGAAGAAAGGAAAGGAATTCTCACGGCCCAGGAAGAAACTGAGGAAAAAGGAAAAATAAAAATAAAAAAAGAAGAAGCGTGGACAAAGGGCTGGAACTGGGCATGCTCCAGTCGCTGTACTGGGCGTGTGCTAGAGTCAGGTGACTCATGATCAAGTTGAGGTCACATCCCTGCTGAGAGTGGGGGTTGGTGAGCTCGAGACCCTTGGTGGGAGGAGGCACTGCAACAGGGAGTGGAAATGGAAAACCAAGCTGCACAGACTTTGATGAGTGCTGGGAACTGGATTCCCCAGAGTGGGATGATTGGCTAGAAAACATATTGGATTTGGGCAGGACAGGCTTGAATCAACAACAGAGATGGCATCAGCAAGTGGCTCCTGGCCCAAAGCAGATTGGTGGGATCTGCTTAGGCTAGGCCATGGCCCTGGTTGGGACTCAATAGCCAGGAACAAGGCTGTCCCAAACCTGTGACATCCACAGGGCACACACAAACCTGCTGAAGACATTCACTCACTGGTTGACTGTCTTAGAGGGAGGGGCCAGCCTACATCACCCCTGCATGCATCTCACAGATCAACAGAAAACTGGAGAGGGCAGCACTTCCCTAGCCAGTATGCTGCAGAAAAACTTTAAGCAATGCAAAAAGGTCCTGGGACCTGTCTGAGAGAAACCAGAAATATGACAAGACAGAGAAACAATAAAAAGCCTCCAACCACCGACCCAGGGAAAATAAGCCTAGGAGGGGTAAATACAGAGGAGATTGAGGACAGCAAACATACAATATCAGACATGGCATCAACGGAAATAAAGAAATACTTTTGTGCCTTCATCGATGAATTTAAATCTGAAATTCTAACACAGGTAAAGTAAGATATAAGAAGGTTAATAAAAGAAATTCTGGGTACTCCTCAAGAAGACACAAATGGAAGAATGGAGGAACCCAGAGAAAGGAGAGAAACCTTTGATGAAGAATATGAACAAAAATCTAAAACACAGATACAAAGAGAATATCAGGAAATTAAAAACTCCATTAAAAGCTGGCAAAACTTCTTAGCAGAATCTAAAGATAGACTTTTAAAACTTGAAGATATATTTGCAATGTATGACCATGAAAGGAAGGATCTCTTAAAAATAATAAGGAACCAGGAAGCAATGATACAAAGTCTAGAAGATGACAAGAGGATTTAGAACTTAAGAATAAAAAATGTGAATGAAGAAGCAGGAACAAATACAAATGAAATAAAAAGGTTATTCACAGAAATAATTAAGGAAAATTTCCCAAGCATAGGGAATGGAAGTGATGTTCAGATATATGAGGCATACAGAACTCCAGCCAGCTACAACCAAAACAGATCTACACCCAGACATATAATATCAGGACCCCAGAAATCCATCACAAGAACAAAATATTAAAAATGGTCAAAGAAAAGAAACAGATTACCTATAAAGGAAAACTCATCAAAATCACAGTGGACTTCTTGATGCAAACTATCAAATCAAGAAGAGCTTGGTGTGAAATATTCCAAGCCCTGAAAGAAAATAACCTCCAACCCATAATGATGTACCCTGCAAAACTCTCTCTCATAATTAATAGAAAGACAAGATATTTCCACAACAAAGAGGAACTGGGGGAGTTCGTGATGACCAATCCAACACTGCAAAGAATACTGAAGGACATTCTAGAGAGAGAGAAGAAAATCACCAGGATTCCAGGAACAATGGTAGAAAGGCCTCAATGAAAGGGGCAGACAGTGGAATGAAGGAGAAAAGTAAACAACAATGACAGAAAAATAGCACAGCAGAGATGAAGCAGAGTAGATTGGCTACATTGCTGTTTTGTGTTGATTGATTTTATTCAGATCTGGTATGCTTGAGAGTATTAAGTCTGAGAGTAGAGGCAACTACTCTGAAGGTGACAAGATTCAATAGGATACCCATTCTGGTTTGATTATTAACTGCCTTTGAAGTCCTATAATGTCTCCAATGTTTGGTTTTTATTAATAGTGTTACATACTGCTAAGTTTAATTATACTATGCCTGACGATATAGACAATTTTATTGAAAATAACAAGAGACATCATAGTAACTATGATAGATCATCTAATATTGTGGTTTTATATGTCCTTTTCATTTTGTGTTTCTAGGAATTTGTGTTGTTGACTTGCTTTGATTTGTTTTTCCCTCTAATACAGAAAGGCTAGGTATACATGTAGAGACTTATACATGTGTAGAACTTCTATAAAGTTTACAATTGATTATAGTTATTGTTAAAAAAAGAAAGGAAAAGTATTCTAAAGGATATAACTGCATGTATGTTTAAGTGTGTAGGATTGATAACCATATTACTAAATTTTAGTTGGATAGATGAACAGAGCTGATTGCAGTGTCACTGTTTAAATGTCTACTTTGTATGCTTTACTTTTGTAACTTGAACAACTACTTCTAAGAGGAAAATATGTAATTGTCAACTAGTGATTTCTTACTGGTTTTTGTTATTTTTTTTTTGAAATTTTGTATTATTTCTACCCTCTTTGTTTCATTTTTTTAAATAAAAAAAGAAAGGCTAAAATCATCTAGAGATAAATTACTATAGTGAATTCAAGTTTAAAATTTTTTTTAAAGACATGAAATCCACACAAGTGAGTTTTGAAGATGCTGGAAATGTATTGTTCTTTGATCTGAAGATGGATGTTTTTATTCATTTTGTGAAATTCAATAGGCCATTCAATTGTGATTTTTTTTGTTCTTTCATTCATGTACATTTATATTTCAATAGAAACATGATGGGGGGAAATGGATACTAAGAGGCTACCTGAGTTACAGTATGAGTATACTGTAAATCTAGACTTCCTCTTGGCTCTGTCTCTCTCAATGAGGTGAACTTATTTAAGTTCCCAACATTCAGTATTCCTAACTATAAAATGAAGATAATAATTTTTACTTAATAGTTTAGTATCAGGATACTGTTAGTGCATATTAACTCTATAAGGTGTTACAGTGAACATTTAATATGTACTACTATATTCCATAGCCAAAAAATAATCCATAGGCCTACAAAAAAAGTCACACTAGAGAAACTGAATTGAGACATCTGAAAATGAATTTAAAATAAGTACAACTAAAACTCTAAAGCATTTTAGATCATAAAAAGAGAAATTAATGAAGGAAAGCCTACAGGGACCAGGAAGAGAGACAAACCAGTTTGACCTTCCTGTGCATCAGCAGAAGTTATCCTGGGTCTGGGAGGATTACAACAAGAAGCCAACTTGCTCTTCCCATGAGCCATGCAAACCATGTGGGGCCCAGGAAGATAGACAAGCCAATTCACCCTTCCTGTGAACTGCACAAACCTTATGGGGCCCAGGAAGAGAGACAAGCCAGTTTGTCCTTCCTGTGAACTGCACAAACTTTATGGGGCCTAGGAAGAGACAAGCCAGTTTTTCCTGTGAGCCAGAAGAAGTCATGCTGGATCTGAAGAAATACAACAAGAAACCAATTTGCCCTTCCTTTGAGTCACACAAACCATGAAAGGCCCAGGAAGAGAGATCGGCCAGTTTTTCCTTCCTGTGATCCAACCAGCACATGGGCTGAGAGCACCAGGTGATTCAGAGGACAGGCTGAGTTGATAGCAACTGAGGAACAAAAACAACTAAATGCTTGTTTTGTTTGAATGACTTTGCTGGCTGGAGGCCAGTAGTCTCAGCATCTATTAGGAGGATAACAATATGCAATATAGCAACTATGGGGGATTTCCTTCTGTCTTGTTTTTGAAATCCAATATTGTTCTCACTGTTTTGTTTTGTTCTAATTTATTGTTTTGTTTTATTCAATGTTCTGCTTTGATTGGTTTTATTCTTCTTCACTTTATTCGATTTTACTATGCCTGATGATATGGACAACTATTTTATTTTTTTAATTTTATTTAAAGAGGAAGGAAGCAAAACACAAAAAAGGATAGAAACAATACAGAATTTTTTAAAAAAAATAAACAGTAAGAAATCACTAGTTGATAAATTACATATTGTCCTTGTAGAAACAGTTGTTCAAGTTACAAAATTAAAGCATACAAAGTGGACATTCAAACAGTGAGGCTGCAAACAGTTCTATTCACCAATCCAACAAAAATTTAATAACATGATTATCAATCCTACACACTTAAGGTTACATACAGTTATCTCTTTTAGAGCACTTTCTTTCCTCCTCTTGCTTTTTTTAAAAATTGTTTTATTTAAAGAAAAAATTTTGAAATGGAGAGAGGGTAGAAACAATACAAAATCTCAAAATCAAAACAAAAACAAAAATAGTAACCAGTAAAAACTACTAGTTGATAATTATGTCTTTTCATCTCAGATGCAGTTGTTCAAGTTACAAAACTAAAGTCCACAAAGTGGACATCCACACAGTGAGACTGCAGTCAGTTTTGCTCATCCATCCAACTAAAACGCAAGCAACATGTTTATTAATTCCACACACTCAAACATACATGTAGTTATATCCTTTAGAATATTCTCTTTTCCTTTCTTTTCCTTTACAATAACTATAATCCATTCTCATAAACTACTTAGAAGTTCTACACATGTATAAGTCTCTACACATATACCTAGCCTTTCTGTATTAGAGGGAGAAACAAATCAAAACAAGTCAGCAATACAAATTCCTAGAGAAACACAAAATGAAAAGAACATACAAAAACACAACAGTAGGTGATCTACGGTAGTTACTATGATGTCTCTAGTTATTTTCAATAAAATTGTCTATATCATCAAATATAATATAAACTTAGTATTGCTTTACATTGTTGATAAAATCTAAACATTGGAGACATTATAGGACTTCAAAGGCAGTTAACAATCAAACCAGAATGGGTATCCTATTGAATCCTGTCATCTTCAGAGTAGTTGCCCCTACTCTCAGACTTGACACTGTCAAGCATACCAGATTCAAATAAAATCAGTCAAGATAAAACAGTGATATAACCAATCTTCTCTGTTTTATCTCTGCCATGCTTTTTTCTGTTATTATTTGTTTACTTTTCTCCTTCATTCCACTGTCTGTCCCTTTCTTTGAGGCCTTTCTGCCATTATTCCTGGAACCCTGGTGGTTTTCTTCTCTCTCTCTAGAATGTCCTTCAGTATTCTTTGCAGGATTGGATTGGTGGTCACAAACTCCCCCAGTTCCTCTTTGTCATAGAAATATCTTGTCTTTCCATTAATTTTGAGAGACAGCTTTGCAGGGTACATCATTCTGGGTTGGAGGTTATTTTCTTTCAGGGCTTGGAATATTTTGCTCTAAGCTCTTCGTGATTTGATGGTTTGCACTGAGAAGTCTGCTGTGATTTTGATGAGTTTTCCTTTATAAGTAATCTGTTTCTTTTCTCTGACCACTTTTAATATTTTGTTCTTGTGATGGATTTCTGGGATCCTGATTATTATATGTCTGGGTGTAGATCTGTTTTGGTTGTAGCTGGCTGGAGTTCTATATGCCTCATTTATCTGAACTTCACTTCTGTTACCTATGTTTGGGAAGTTTTCCTTAATTATTTCTGTGAATAGACTTTTTATTTCATTTGTATTTGCTGCTGCATTTTCATTCACATATTTTATTCTTAGGTTATAAATCCTCTTGTCATCTTCTAGACTTTGTATCGTTGCTTCCTGGTTCCTTGTTATTTTTAAGAGATCCTTCCTTTTGTGAGCATATGTTGCAAATCTATCTTCAAGTTTTGACAGTTTGCCTTTAGTTTGTGTTAAAAGGTTTTGCCAGGTTTCAATGGAGTTTTTAATTTCCTGATATTCTCTTTGGATCTGTTTCATATATTCTAGGTTTTGTTTATACTCTTCATCAAAGGCTTCTCTCCTTTCTCTGGGTTCCTCTATTTTTTCATTTGTGTCTATTTGAAGATTACCCAGGACTTCTTTTATTAGTCTTCTTATATTTTGCTTCACTTGAGTTAGAATTTCAGATTTAAATTCGATGATGAGGTCATGGATGTATTTCTTTATTTCCGATGAGGCTGTCTCTGACATTACAGGTTTGCTTCTCTCAACCTCTTCTGCATTTACCTCTGTTGAACTCACTTTCCCTGGTTCCACAGTTGGGGACCTTTAGCTCTTTCTCTGTCTTGTCATGTTTTGGCCCCCTTCAGACAAGTGGGTGGTGGAGGTCTCTGGGCCTTTTGTTTTGCTTACAGTTTTTCTGCAGCACACTTGCTAGGGAAGTACTGCCCCTCAGTGTGCAGCAGATCTGTGAGTTGCAGGCTGAGAGCTGGCTCCTCCCCCTTTGCCAGTCAACCAGTTTATGCTTCAACAGGTTTGTGAGTTCCCTGGGGATACCACTGGCCCAGAAAAGCCTCATCCCTGGCTATTGGGTTTCAACCAGGGGCGTGGCCCAGCCTGAGCAGGTCCCACCAATCTGCTTTGGACTAGGAGTCATCAGCAGATGCTGCCTAGAGCCTGGATTCAAGCTGGCCCTGCCCAACTCCAAAATGTCACCCAGCCAGTCCTCCCAGTTTGGGGATTCCAGTTCCCATTACTCACCAAAGTTTGCGCAGCTTGACTGGCTGTTTCCACTCACCGTCTCAGGGCCTCCCCTAGCCAAGGGTCTGGAGCTCACCAACCCCCGCTCTCAGCAGGGCCACGATCTCAGCTTGATTGTGAGTCACCTGAATTTAAGACGTGCCAGTACAGCTGTCGGGGCTTGCCCAGCTCCAGCCCTCTGTCCATGCTTCTTTTTCTTCTTTCTTTTTTTTTTTTTCTTTTTCTTTTTCCTCAGTTTCTTCCTGGGTCATGAGAATTCCTCTCCTTTTGTTTGGCTTTCTCCATTTTGCCAGATTCCAGCATCTGAGTTGTTGTTTTTTTTTTTCCCTTAGAGAAGCTCTTTCACAGTGCCGCCGCCACTCAGTCAGCCATCTTGCAATCTTCCACACATTTTAAAATAAGTAAGTCATGATTCAGCTTATCTTTTCCAAAATCAACTTAACAATTCCAAGCTTCTCCCATTTATTGTTCTTCACCCAGCATTCAATATCCAATGCTTCTGCTTGATCATCAAATTGCTTTTTTGGTATTGATGACCAAAACTCAGTGATTCATGCCTCAACATTCAAATGGCCAAGTCTTCCCATTTCTACTTTTCTTCCTGTAGCATTCTGTCCCTTTTATCAAACTTGCTTGTAAAATTGAAGAATCGAGTGTGGAGGATCCATGATTGTTCATTTTCTTGAGACAAGGTCTCGCTTCATAGTGCAGGCTGGCCCTGAAGTCTCCTTGTAGTCTGGGCTGGCCTCAAACCTGAGATGATTCTCCTACCTCAAACTCCCAAGTGCTGGGATTACAAATGTGTGCCAGTGGTGCTTATCAAAATTTTTGACACACTGTTAAAATTAATACTTCAGTTGAATTATATTATGGAACATCCAAGTGGATAAGGAACCAGGAGAGCTATGCCTTTTTTTCTTTTATCTCTTTTCTTGTCTTGGCTGGCATCATGTGATCCTCAACCTTGAACCTGAGGCCACTTGACTGACTTCAACAGCTGTGCATGTTCACTTCTGCACCACAAGAGTTTTCTTCTATAATTTCCAGATCCCATTTTTTCTTCAGATAAAATCCAATTCATTGCTGAAACAGCTCTTAACTGCTACATTGCTTCTGTTTCCAGCTGTTGATCAAATCTCCAATACAACTGAGACATAGCAGTGTACACACTGCATGCAATCCCAGCACTTGGGAAGCAGAGGCAGGAGGATCACAGGCTCAAGGTCAGCCTGGGCTACAAGGCAAGGTCCATTGCGATGACAAGGTCCTTTGCAGCCATCAGTAAGAAGAGGTCACAATAACTGGAGGTGCTCTCAGCTTCAGGATCTCAGCACTTGGACAACTATTTTAAAAATAGGAAGATATATTATTATAACTATTGTTGATTTCCTATTATACTGTTTTGAAATTCTGTACCATTTTTACTGTTTTGTTTTGATTGGCTTTATTCTATTTTATTTTGTTTGGTTGTGTTCTCTTACAATAAAAAAAGAAATTAATGAAAGAGATATAGGTAGATTTGTTTAAAATCAGTAACCTATTAAAAAGTCTTAAAAATGAGAAGCATAAGCATTGAAGTGAACAATTTAATAGATATATTAAAATGTAAATTAATCAAGTGAAAAGAGAATAGTAAATTCAAAAAATGAAATGAAGAAAATTCAAAAGTAAACACAGAAAGATAATATGTGAACATATGAACAAAAGCTAGATTTAGATGCTCCAAATGGCATGAAGTCAGAAGTCCAGAAAGACAGTAGAGAAAATCTGGAACTGGCAGTGACTGTTTGCTGAAATTCCTGAAAAGCTAAAGAAAGACTTTGGTCTTTAAATGTAAATGGCATGCTTGGTCCCAAAAAGTATAAATAAAAGAAATTTACACTGAAACATCATTTTTTTGTAAAAATAATAGTTTATTTTAAACAAATTTCAGAAAAAAACGCCAATTTTTCTTTTTTCTGGTATCAGGAATCAAATTCACAACTTCACAGTTGCCAGACAGGCACTGTGCTGCTAAGGTATATCCCTCATCTAAAACATGACTATTAAAATATGGTTAATTTTGAAAAGTCACAGCCTTATACTAAGCAAAATGTGTTATAAGGAAGCAAGCCATCAGTTAACAAGTAATATTACTCACACTTCTTCAGTTTGTGGGTTATCTCGAGAATTGCAGGGAATGCCAAGGATTTCAGATACAGTGCCGGGCTTATGGCATGGTTTACCTATCATGTTTTATTTCTTTCCACATTAAAAATATAGCCTTGAAAGGTAATACTTCGTGAAACTGAACAAAATACATATCCGGGGGAAATTCCCTTTTTTATGTACTCTGTGGTCTCTGTTTCTGACTCTTTGACTAGTATTTTATCTTTTTGTTGGTTTGTTCCCTTGCTCCACTCTCCAGTTCTGAGGACCTGACCCACAGCCTTACACATGACAACAGGCCCAGATTCTTCTTTTGTTTATTAAATTTTGACCCAGGATCTTGCTAAATTACCCAGGCTAGGCTGGAATCTATGACCCTTTTGCCTTAGTCTCTCCTGTAGCTGTATTTACAGGTGTGTTCCACCACACCTGCCTTTGTGATTGTTTTATTTTTAATATTTATTTACTTATTTTTGATTTCTTGAAGCAGGGTACATTTTTGGGTTTTGGTACCAGTGATGAACTCAGGACTTTGAGCTTGCCAAGAAGGGGCTTGTGCCTCTGAGGTATATCACCAGCAGGTTTTGCTATGTAGTGCAGGCTGTCCTCAAAGTTGCTTATGTAGCCCAGGCTGGCATTGAACTCATGGTGATCCTTCTGCTGTTTTTGCCATCACACCCAGATCTGTGACTATTTTCTGTTTGTTTGGGTCTTTTAAAAAAAAAGTGGTTAGATGCCACGAAGTAGGTGGCAATGCCTTAACTGTATGAATGTTGTCAGGCCCCAAGGGGCTCTTCCATCCTTGTCAAAGGGAGTGCTAACCTTCTCTCCTTTCATACAACACTTGTTTGGGTCTTTTTGAGGCAAGGTCTCACTGTGTACTTCAGGCTGGCACCTGAGCCTCTAGAGTGCTAAGATTATGGGTATGCACCACCACGCCCAGCTGTGGTTGATTTTGGGTTTTTTGTTGTTGCTACTGGGGGGGTTTTGTTGTTGTTTTGTTTTGTCTTTTTGAGATAAGATCTTGCTATGCTGTTCAGGATGCCCTTCCTCTCATGTTGTAGCCCAGGCCAGTCTTGAATTTGCATTGATCCTCCTGCCTCAGCCTCCAAGTGCTGAAATTACAAACATGAGCTACCACACGTGGTTCTGACTGGGGTTGACCTAAACATCACTTTTAAAACATATCAACACAAAAAGAAATCCCAAAAAGCTACCAGAAAGAAAGGCTATTACCTAAATTAAAAGATAACTGGACTGGACTGGGAATTTAGCTCAGTGGTATAAGTGCCTGTCTAGCAAGCACAAGGTCATGAGTTCAATCCCAAGTACCAAAAAATAAAAATAAAAGATAACTGGGTTGATATAGTCTTATAGGGGCATGAATAATAGTCCCTTCTCCCTCAAGTTTCCCAGGCTGATCTCTCTACCACAGAAAAGGAAAGAAGAAGAGCCTGATGCAATGAAAAACAAAAGTAGGTTTGTTTGCAAAAGAAGGTATTGGGGATGCCAGAGCTGGGCAGTGGTTCTGTTTTGTGGAGTAATGGAGTCCCAGGGCCTATTTCTTGCCTCCTGAATGGCTCTTCCTGATTGGGTATCATCTCATTCCTAGGGATATATAATAAAAATCTTAGGAGTGGATTAAAAAGTCTTATTTTTGCCTGCCCTTCTTGGAATAGTTTGTACAAAAAGGAACTTTGCTAATCTCTGAGTATATCTACTCTCTGTGCTAACCTCAGATAGTCTAGATTAGCTTCCTCCCATTCTTAAGGGGGACATCCCTACATTATCCATGTCTGTTGGGGACCTATCCATACAGTCTAATTGACATCAATAAATGTTGTGGTATCCTGGACACAGCTGGCACCAGCTTACCAGAGCCAACTATTAAATTTCCAGAAATTTTACCAGCCACTCATTCAAATGTCATTAGCTTGAAATCATTTATGGTGAGAGAGTTACAGGCTAGTGTGTGTATTTGCATTAGAAATAATGGAAGTTAAAACTAAAGTGACAGTATGAATTTTCAGGCAAAACCTTAATTCGAAAGTAAGAGAGAGGATAGGAAAAGGCCTTCAGCTCATGTATGTGGAGGGGATGCACTCTGATGAAGAGGACCAGAGTGCCCACTCATCAAGGAAAAAATCAGCTGTTATGGATTAGCTGAGGTGGGCCAGGGTCCCCTTGACCATTATCTCAGTCCTGGTTTAGTAGCTCTGCAGAATCCTCATGGACACAGGCTGATTCTATTCCCATGAAATTGTTCTTTATTTATTGTAGTCAGGTGAGGTTCTGCTTTTTCTGTTGTCTTAGTCATTTTTTCCTTGCAAAGACAAAATACCCAATACCCACAAGTTAAAGGAAGAAAGGCTTATTTGGGCTTACAATTTGTAGAGATTTCAGTCTGCAGTCAGCTAGCTCTAAGGTAGGGAAGCATGGCATAGGGCATGGCAGAAAAAAATAATGCATGGTAGGACAGACACAAGGGAGCATGACTCCTTTCACTTTTCTCTTTTTGTTCCACTTAGGTAGCAATCCTGTTGGCTGATGCCACCAATCCAAGGGTTGGTGTCCCCATTATCCACACCCAGAACTATGCTAAACCAATCAGCGGACTAATCTAGTTATCATACCCATGATCCAGTCACCTCTCAAAAACCCCACCTATGAGACCATGAATCTTTGTGGCAACATCTAGATACAAACCATAAATTTCAAGCACTGCTCCTATGGGTATGAATCTGGAGCTGGTTGTTGTAAAAGGTGGCAATCATGGTAAAATGTCCCTGTGAATCTTGAACATTACTTTCATTGCTTTTATCTTGATGTCCTCTGTCTTGAGGAGGATGAAACATGTTAGGTAGATTTTGCCATAGGATATATCATCACCAACAAAGAGACTCAGGATAGTAGAAGGCACACATTATTGTCCCACAGTTGTCTTAATTTCCTCTCATGAGATTATCCCTACTGGATGATACCTTTAGTTTAGAACATTTTTGATATTTAAAAAATCCTGCAAAGTTCTCATTGAAGACAACATCCATTCCCTGTCCTTGCCACATCCAGTAGTTCCTTATAAACAGGGTGACCCACTTTGCCTGGAATACTCCTAGCTTATGCCTCTTATCTGTCATGATTATTAATAGTACTTCTTCCACACTCAAAAGTGTCTCATTTTAAAAAATCAATTGTAAGGTCATCCTCCTGATGGGCACACAGTTATGCATCCACCAGAATAAATGTGGAGGGAAGCAGATGAATGTTATTGAGTGTTCATTTTTTTTGAACACTGAACTAGAAACTATAGAAATGATTTATGCTACATTCCAGCATCAACATAGGCAGTAGCCAAAGCTTATTAGCAGCTAGAGTTGAGAAAAGTAAGACTCACCTGCTATGAAGTAGACCCAAAGCCATACAATCTATGAATGGCTAAGTAAGACTCAGAATTGTTTTGAAGTCAAGAAGAACAGAATTCTGTTCCCACAGGCCCTTTTCAATGAAAGGGAAACAGACAAGATTTTACCCCTATTCCTGTAGATTGGAGAAGTTTGCCACTCCTCCCTACCAGAAGGCCAGGACACCAAGCATTCATTGTAACATAAATGTAGGTGACCACCTATGGAAAATTAGTTGCCAAGATGATCACCTACAATATCTGGAGTTCCTGGGGCATGTCCTACCTGGAAGTGGTATCTACTGCCCCTTCTGGGTTTGTCCTACAACACTAAATAACCAACACACTATCTTTTTGCTTACTCCCTTGTCACTCACTCAACCACATCCCGGATCCCATCTACCTGGTTCTTCTGAGAAGCCAGGAAATTTACACCCCAGTAGGAACACTTCCAGGAGCCAAATGGAATACTTGTTCCTTCCTCCTACTGGCATTTCCCCCACAATTCCACCTTGCCCATTTCTACTGTGCTTTGCCTTGGATCAAATCCTAAGACATTTTCCACTTCTTATGTACTTTGACCATACCTTGTCCTTGTAATTCTAAGTCTGCTACCATGTCCAGTTTAGAGCTTTCCTTAGAGAACTTAAAACCACAATTTTCATAGGCTGGTTTTCAGTGTGAGGAAGACCTGAAAATCCATGTGAATACAGTATTTTTCAGAATATATCTTTATTTATAACTTTCTAGCTCTTAACAAAGTCAAAATTAAACCTAATTCTATATCTAGTTGAGTCATACCATATACATAGATATCTAATCTTTTTGCATAAGTTTATGAGTACCAACTAATAATGTACCAATTTCCAACAAGAAGCACCTTTTATTTCTGTTTAAAAGATTCTTTAATCCAACTGGATTCATTCAGTATCACAACATGAATATGCCTCATTGACCTAAAAAGACTATTCAGTGTTTTTAAGAGTACTAAACTGTTTCCAATAGCAACCAGATAATTAACTTGACATATCAGACTATAAAAGCTTTAGAGTCCATCCATATGATGAGCCCAGCAGAGAACTGGGAGGTTTATGACATTTTAATCATTGATAATTTTGGTTGTGCTGATGAGACGACTTTTTAATGTGAGGCACTTGGAGAGAATTTCAAGGAAAGCTGCCAAGATAATTAAAACAGCCTTATAAATTGGTTTGAAGAATATGCCAGGCTGTCAAAATGCCCATCAGTCTATCTGACTGAACCTTTCTCTGGCCACCTCCATCTATTCATCAGATGTTTTCAGCCTTAATAGAAATTGATAACACAATGATGACAAAAAATGTTCCATGGCTCAAGCAGTACATCCTACCTCATATTTCTCTAGAGAGTGTGATGCTACATAATAAGGTAAATCATTTATACCCTACCAACTTCCTGAAAGTGTTTGAAAGCAGCTTACATGAAAAAAATGGAACAAGACCATGACACAAAAGTAACACAAGATAATAGCCAGGCTCAGCCATTTACCAATTTTAGGGGATGTAGTAAAGAAGTAGAAATTAAGCCTATTAAAATGCTAAATTAATATAACTTACACAATATGAAGGATACACTTTATGGAGCATAGGTGGTAGGAAGGGAGAGAGAACATGACCAGTGAAGCACAGAGGAGACAGGAGAAAGAGAAGAAAGGTGAAGAGAGAATGCCACATACTTTCTCTTCAAGTCTATATAAAGTGAACTATTGACTGACTAGTTAGTGTGTCATTTAATTTTCACAGTAACCAATGAGAAAAATAAGACTCAGAGCTTGAGTAACTTCCCAAAGTCTCAGCCAGAAACTGATGGAATGGTGAGCCCAATCTGAATTCATATGACTCCAAAGCCAGTGCTCTTTCTGCCCAAACACTTTCAATCCACAAGAAATTTATTTAAGGTCACTAAGTAGTAAAATACATTGTTTTATATAAAACAACTCTTCTACTTAGGCTAGGGTATTGCTGTGGGTCTGTTTTCAGAAGACACATACAGATGAAGCATTTTTGTATAGTAAACAGCATAAACTCTGGAGAGGCAAAGAAAATTTCAATTCCTGTTGCAGCACTACCTAACTGTGTGAGCTTTGGCAATTTCCACCTCTTGGAGCTTTAGTTTCTCCATCAGAGAAGTGAGAACAACCATGCCTGTCTCATGCGATGGTGAAAGAATGAAATAAAATATGAGACACAGCACAAAGTGCTTACTATAGAACTTAATGATATATGCAATAATATTTTATTCTCATATATCTTTATTAAGATAGTTACGGTTTTACTGAAATACTCATATATAAAATGCCATACCACCTTGGCTTTGGTTTAAAGTACTTAATTTGAGGAGAATAAAGAGATTGCCATGTGGGAATAGATAAAGCAAGATCAATGAATGATGACTGTTAGCACTAAATAAACCCAGAACACAAAGTTTATTGTACAGTTTTCTCTACTTTTTTATTAGTACATATTTGTGATACATATGAATACTTTCAGCATAGGGAGTTGGTACCTATACATTTTATTATCAATACTTTTTATTTCCCTTACCCTTCTTCTTTCTCCCCTCTCCCTTCATAACCAAAATTCCCTTCCCATCTGCAAAAGATCTGCTCCCTGTTTCCTACCATTTCTCTTTCACTTTGCTCTTTAAATTATTTATAACTTCCCCTTTTGGTATTCACAACAGCCAGGGAGTTAATATTGATGTATTTTAAACCATGTTAAATAAAGAGTCTGCTGCCTTTAAAAAAAGATTATTTATGTGATGGGTTTATCATACATACCTTCTGTGTCTGATTTCTTTCATTTAGTATCACAGTCTCAAAGTGAATCTATTTGCCTACAAGTCATTCAAAACTGTTCTTCTTTATGACTGAGTAGTACTACATTGTGTAAATTACCACATTTTCTTTATCTATTCATCTATTGATGCACAGATAGGCCATTTGCATGATTTAACTATTGTGCATTGTGTGTCATGTATCACTGTAACATGATATATTTCATACTGATTTTCATAGTGGTTGGACTTGTTTACATTTCCACCAACAATACAGAAGGGTTCTCTTTTCCCCATAATATTGCCAGCATTTTTTTTTTCTGAGTTCTCATTGAAAGCCATTCTTACTGGAATAGAATGGAATCGCAGTGTTATTTTGATTTACACTTCTCTAATGTCCAAAATTGCTGAATACTTTTTAATGTATTTATTATACATTTTTCCTCTTCTTCTGAGAAATATCTATTCATTTCCATTATCTATTTTTTAATTGGGTCTTTCATTTCATTTTCTTAGCTCTTTAAATATTATCATTCTGGGAGTAGCTGGCAAAATTTGATAAGGTGGAAATCATTAACACCATATATTCCATTATGACTATTTCCTAAGAAAATATTTGTGTTACTCAAAGATTAGATAGATAGATACATAGATAAACAGATAGATAATAGATCTTAGAATCAAAAACCTCACAGAAGATAGGAAGCAAATGTTCCTCTAATATATTCATATATGGCATATAATGTAATGTTAGAATTTTTTAAATCTATACATTGGACATGTGCTAGATGTCTACAAACCCAGAACTTACAGTGCTCTGGAGGATAAAGCAGAAAGGTTGTAAATATGAGGCCAGATTGAACTACCAGTGAGACCCAGTCTCAAAATAAAATCTGTGTGGGTCCTGGGAGGAGAACAAGACAAATTCGCCTCTCTAACACATCAGCAGATGCCATGCTCAGCCTGGAAAGAGTAACAAGAAGGACAAGAAGTTAATTCACTTTCCTGGGCCCAGCACAAGCCACATAGGTCCTGGGAGGAGAACAAATCAAATTCACCCTTCCTGTCAGTTGACAGAAGACATGCTGGGTCTGAAAGGAGTAAAAAGAAGAATGAGAAGAAAATTCCTCCTTCCTGTGGACTGATTGGTGCACAAACTGGGAAACAAGAACACCTCCTTCCCCATAAGCAGCCAGCTGATTAGATAGACAGGCTGAATTCATAGTATCTGAATTTCCAAAACAATTTAATGCTTCTGTTATTTGGTTAAATTTGCAGGCCTGAGGCTAGTGGTCTGGACATCTATTGAGAGGATAACTGTGTGCAGTGTAGCAAATATGGGGGGTTCTTTCTGTTTTGTTTTTGAAATCCAATATTGTTTTCGCTATTTTGTTTTGTTCTGCTTCATTGTTTTGTTTTATTCAATGTTGTTTTAATTGATTTCATTCTGTTTTGGTGTTTGTTTGTTTGATTGATTTTGTTTTGTCTGATGGCATGGGTGACAAGTTTGAAGATAACAAGAGGCATTATGGTAGCCACTGTTGCTTTCCTACTATCCTGTTTGGAAGTCCTGTATCACTTTCACTGTTTTGTTTTGATTGGCTTTATCCTGTTTTATTTCATTTGGTTTTATTCTCTTTAAAATACACTATCATTCTTTTGTTTTTATTGGTTTTATTCTGTTTAGTTTTGTTTGATTTTACTAAGTTTGTTGGTATGGAGAGCTATTTTAAAAAAAAACAAGAGATATTTTGGTGGCCATTGTTGTTTTCCTATTATTTTATTTTGAAGTCCTGTATCACTTTTATTGTTCTGTTCTGTTTGGCTTTATTCTGTTTTGTTTTGTTTTGTTTGAGTTTATTCTCTTTAAAATAAAAATAAGGAGGAGAGAACAAGGCCTCACCAAAAAGCAAACCCTCCTTGGAACCAGCACCATGTGTAGACCACCATCAGTGGGGAGACAGCCAGACCCCAACCCCTTCTGGAATGCTGTTGGCAAACAAAGAGTCAATCCCAACCACCCCCACATAAGTGACTGGTTGATCCAGTGAAACACAGGCTGCAATGATAGCTACTGAGGTGACATTCATTTTGATGTTTGTGGTGATTTGGTGCTTCATTGACCTTGCAAGTCTAGGGCCAGGGGTCTGATCATCTATCAGGAGGATAGTGGTGCACAGTGTGGCAGCTAGTGAGGGTATGCTTCTTAAGGTAGTAGCTATTAATTCCCAATTATCTTGTTTAGAAGTCCTGCATCATTTGTATTGTTTTGTTTGGTTGGGTTTTGTTCTGTTTTGTTTTGCTTGATTTTGTTATATCTGAAGGCACTGGCAGCTATTTCAAAGATAGCAACATATGTTATGGTAGCCACTTTGGTTTTATTATTGTCTTTGAAGTCCTTTATTGCATTCATTGTTTTGTTTGTATTGGTTCTGTTCTGTTGTTAGATTTTCACTATATCTAAGGTGTCTGAAGCTATTTTGAAGACAGCAAGAGACATTATGGTAACCACTGTTGATTTCATATTGTTTTAAAGTCCTGTGTCACACTGGTTTGTTTTGATTGGTTTTATTCTGTTTTATTTTCCTTGGTTTTATCCTCTTTAAAATAAAAAAAATAAAATCTTATCATTTCTTTCTTAAAATTAGATTGGACACAATCCCTCACTAGCTAATTTTACCTATAACATTCAACAATACCAATTTATCACTATATAATCATTATTGGAATCCACCTTAAAAACACAGAATTTAATATATCCAGTTCACTAAAACATTTATTCATCACCATAAGTGGAAATCAGACCAGTATTTGGGGATCTATATAGTGATCTGAAGATGATAAAATATCACATTATTTCAATATCATCCAAATTCTGAAATTTTTACCACTATGTTCTTGCAAAAGTTGTTCACAGATATTTTCCTCCAGTTAAATTTTTTTATTTAAAGAACAAAGAAAAAAACAAAACAAAACAGAAAAAAGGGTAGCAATAATACAGAATTTCGAAGGAAAATATTGACACTAAGAAATCACTAGTTGATAAACTATATGTTGTCCTTTTAGAAATTGTTCAAGTTACAAAATCAAAGCATAAAAAGAGGATAGATACTCAAAAATTGACAGTGCAAACCATTCTGTTCAATGATACAATGAAAACTTAGCAATATGGACATCTATCTTACATACTTAAACGTACATACAGTTATATCCCTTAGAGCACTTTCCTTCCCTTTCATTTTTACAATATTTATTATATATTTTAGATCTTATTAACCTTTCAGTTTTTATTTTTTACACTAGAGAGACAATGTGATGTTTACAAATGTGAGTCTTACTTATTTCACTTATGAAGATGGTCTCAAGTTGCCTCCAATTACCTATAAAGGCTCAAGATCATCCTTTTTATAGCTGAGTAATATTGCATTGTATAAAAATACCACATCTTTTTCATCCACTCTGCAGTTTATGGGCATTTTGGTTGTTTCCAAGATTTAGCTATCAAAAATTGTGCTGCTATAAACATGAGAGCACATGTATCACTGTGACAAGATATTTTCAATTGTTGGGGTGGGGAATACCCAGGAGGAGAATAGCTGGATTGAATGGAACTTCTAATCCTAGTTTGTTGAGGAACCTCCATACTGATTTCCATAGTAGCTGAACCAATCTATACTCCCACCAACAATGGAGAAGTGTTCCTTTTTCCCCCCAGCCTTGCCAACATTTGTTATAAGTTGATTTTTTTTTTTTTGTACCAGGGATCAAACTCATGACCTTGCACTTACCAGGCAGGTGCTTATGCCACTGAACTAAATCCCCAGTGGATTCAGTTGATTTCTTGATGGCAGCCATTCTTTCTGGAGTGAGATGAAACCTCAATGCTCTTTTAATTTGCATTTCTCAAATGACCAGTGATAGTGAACATTTCTTCATGTATTTATTTGCCACTGTATAGCTTCATCTGAGAAATGTGTGTTCATCTCAGGTGCCCATTTTTGGAGAGGGTCTTTGAATTTGGGGTGTTTAATGTTTTTCCATTCTTTATATATTCTGGATTTAAGTCATTTGTCTGAGGGATTGTCAGCTAAAATTCTTTCCCATTCTGTGGGTTTTCTTTTCACTTTGTTGTTGATTCTTTTGAATTGCAAAAACCTTTTAATAAGAGGAGATTCCAGTTATTGATTCTTTTAAGTATTTCCCATGTGGTTTGCATTTTGTTCATGAATTCTCTGCCTACTCCTGTGTCTCCAAGATTTCTGCCTGCCTTGTCTTGCAGTAGATTTAGTGTTTCTGTTTTAATATTTAGATCTTTGAACGATTTTGACTTTAGTTTAGTGCATGGTGATAGGCATGGATCTAGTTTCAGTCTTCAGCATGTGGAGAGCCAATTTTTCCAACACCATTTATTAAAGAGGCTATCCTTCTTCCAGTGAACATGTTTAGCCCCTTTGTCAAATATAAGGTGGCTGAGTATCTCTGTAGTTGTGTTTGTATCTTCTAATCTGTTCCATTGATCCTCAGGTCTATTTCTTTGCCAGTACCATGCTGATTTTATCACTGTGGCTTTGTAGTATAATTTCAAGTCAGGAATTGAGATGCCTCCTGCCTTGCAGTTAAATTATTTTTATGAAACTAAATTACCTTCAGTTATCAAAAAATAAAAAACAAATTATCTTCAATTTTGATGTTATATTTCCTTTAAAACTCAAGAGCTAAAGAGCAAATAAAGTCTTTATCTAAAGAGTATTTTACAGATTTGCACCACAATAGAATCTGTTGCTCTTATTACTAACTCAACCCATCGCATTTGCTATCACTTTCATAGATGAAGTCATACTGGGTCAACTCAGACAACTCTATTAGGAGACAATGTACTCTTTTCTCAAAGTGCTTCCTAAACTCTTTGGTCCTTCCTTTTTTTTTTCTTGCTTATGTAATTAAAACAGGGAGACATTTAGATCTATCCCCCTAGTGTCCCACTCCAGCAACCTCATTTTAACCTCATAACTAGACTGCATCTATCACATCTCACATCTGTGTTTTCCCTGCTGACAGCTTTCATACCCACATCTTACTACTAAAGCAATGTACTGTATTCTGAAAAGAAAATTTTCATGTTACTCTTCACTTTACTCTTCACTTCTATCTTTCTCACTTCAGTTAGTTGAAACACACTTACATTTGTCTCCCCTTACCAAGCAGATGTTTATGGTACATATACAAGATAATGTTCCATGTATTATTAGCCTTTGGTCGCAACTATTTACTGATGTAGCTATTGCTCAATTTCTAGAAAAAGATTCCTTTAAGGTGAGTATAGTTGTGTGGATTATTGTCTTCCCCAAATTCACACACTGAAGCCTTAGCCACAGAGAAAGAGAGAGAGAGTATTGTTTAGGCAGTAAATGCAGTACATGAGCTCATAGGCTGGGATCCTTAGATGGGATAAGTGCCCTTTTACCAGAGATACAAGAGCTTTTCTCCCTATTCCTCCATGCACAAAGAAGAGGTCACACGAGCACATAGCAAAATGGCAACCACCTAAAAGCCAAGAGAAAAAGCTACAAAATGGAACCTACCTTGCCAGCACCTGATCTTGAAATTCTAGGCCTCCAGGACTGTGAGAAATACATGTGTGTTGTCTATGGTACTTTGCTAAGGAAGCTCAGTGTGACTAAGACATTCATCATTCACATGCCTCTAAATGCCTAGTTGTTTGACACAATGATTGGCATATAAGAGATGCTTAAAAGTTGTGTTGAAGCCAAGTATGATGGGGCACACCTGTAATTCCACCAAACTGGAAGGCTAAGGCAGGATGAAAACAAATTCAAGCCCAGCCTGGGAAATTTAATAACAGTGAGACACTATCTCAAAAAAAGTTTTTTTTAAAGGTGTGGGCTGCAACTCAGTGTAAAGGTCCTTGGTTGAATCCTCAGTGCCTAAAATAAAAAGAAATGTTTATGTAGAATGAATATAGCTTATTTAACTGGGTTTTTACAGATTAGTGGGACAGGCTTAGGTGGAGAATGGTGAAGGGAGTGTGAGATTGGGAAAGCAAGAATGACTGAATAGCAATAGCTGTGTCTGTGGTTGACATACTTGTGGCTAAGATTCTGCTGTGAAATGGCTATGAAATGTATCCAGGTATGCTGGGTTCCAGCAGAACAGGCAGGATGGCAATAGGATATGGAGTCAGATAGTAACTGTTCACAGATCTTGGGTCGTTGGGACTAGCAACTCCAGAAATTCAGGAGGCTGAGAGCAAATGGGGCTCAGATCTGCCAGTCATAAAAGACAAAAAGAGGCTGAGAAATTCTCACAGATATGGGGACTAAAGAGACAAAACAGCTAAATGTAATGTAGATCCTGGATTCAATCTTGAACCAGAAAATGGATGTTGATGGAGCTAGGGGAAAATTCAAGTAAAATTGGAGATTAGTTAATAGTTTTTATCTATATTATTTTTCAGGTTTAAATCATTATATTATAGATAAATGATATGTTAACATTAGGAAAAATCTCAATGAAGAGAAAAGGAAGTTTCCTGAACTATTTTTTTTACTTTTTTTATTTTTTTATTTAAAGAGAAACAAAAGCATGTAAAGGGTAGAGATAATACAGAATTTCAAAAAAAAAAAAAGATAAACAATAAGAAATCACTAGTTGATAAATTACATATTGTCCTCTTAGAAATAGTAGTTCAAGTTACAAAACTGAAGCATACAAAGTAGATATTCAAACAGTGAAAGTGTAAACAGCTATGTATGCATGAGTCTCTACATGCAATTCTATCCTTTCTGTATTAGAGGGAAAAACAAAACATAGCAAGACAAAACAAAACAAATTCCTATAAAAACATGAAACCAAAAAGTCGTATAAAACCACAGTACAAGGTGATCTACAATTATTGCTGTGTTGTTTCTTATTATCTTCAATAGAATTGTCTATATCAGGCATAATTGAATATAGCAGTATAATTGAATATAGCAGTACATAACAATATTAGTAAAAATAAAACATTGTAGACATTATAAAACTTCAAAGGCAGGTAATAATCAAACCAGAGTGGATATTCTAGTGAATCTTGTCATCTTAAGTGCAGTTGCCTATACTCTCAGACTTGATACTATCAATCATAACAGCTTTGAATAAAATCTATCAATACAAAACAGTGATCTAACAAATCAGATTCGATTACCATCAGTCATGGTAAAACAGTGTAGGTTTTACAGAGCTATAGATTAACTTAATAGGAAATTAAGGATGAATACCATAATACATCATGTTATTTTTGGAATTACTGTCGGTGCCCTTAAATCTAGTACAGGTAGAATGACTGGAACAGAATATAATATGTCTAAGCAGAGTAGTGTGAGTAATGTGGGT
Source organism: Hydrochoerus hydrochaeris (assembly GCA_004027455.1). Lineage (NCBI taxonomy): Eukaryota > Metazoa > Chordata > Mammalia > Rodentia > Hydrochaeridae > Hydrochoerus > Hydrochoerus hydrochaeris. The sequence continues at coordinate 60,138 of PVLA01003378.1, forward strand.
TTTAAATCCTGGTGCACTATTAACAATATAGTGTATCAAGGCCATCTATGTTAGAGATTCTAGCCATCCTTTTCTGCCTCATTTCTGCTATGCTATTTTTCTGCCTTTGTTTGTCTAGTTTTCTCTTTCATTCTATTGCCTGCCCCACTCATTGAGGCCTTTCAGACACTGTTCCTAAAATCCTGGTATTTTTTTTCCTCTCTCTCTAGAATATCCTTCAGTATTCTCTGTAGGGTTGGATTGGTGGTCACAAACTTGCCCAGTTCCTCTATGTCATGGAAGCAATCTTGTTTCTCCATTAATTTCTAGTGACAGTTTTGCAGGGTACATCAATCTGGGCTGGAGGTTATTTTCTTTCAGGGCTTGGAATACTTTGCTCCAAGCTCTTCTTGATCTGATTGTCTGTGTCGAGAAGTCAGCCATGATCCTGAAGGGCTTACCTTTATAGGTAATCTGTTTCTTTCCTCTGATGGCTTTTAATACTCTGTTTTTATATTGAATTTCTGGTATCTTGATTATTATATGTCTGAGTATAGATCTGTTTTGGTTGTAGGTGGCTGGAGTTTGGTATGCCTCACATAACCAAATGTCATTTTCTTTTCCCATGCTTGGGAAGTTTTCCTTAATTATTTCCATGAATAGCCTTTGTAATTTGCCTATATGTATTTCTGCTTCTTCATTCACATTTCTAATTCTTAAATTGTAGATTCTCTTATCATCTTGTAGCCTTTGTATTGTTACTGCCTGTTTCCTTGTTATTTTTAAGAGATCTTTCCTTTCATGATCACACATTGCAAACTTGTCTTCAAGTTTTGATAGTCTATCCTTAGTTTCTTTTAAGGCATTTTTCCAGATTTCAATGGAGTTTTTAATTTCCTGGTAGTCTCTTTGAATCTGTTTCATGTATTCTACATTTTCTTTATATTCTTTATCAAATGTTTCTCTCCTTTTTTTGTTCCTCCCTTCTTACGTCTGTATCTTCCTGAGAGGTGCTTCCTGAGAGCATTTCTTTTATTACTCTACTCATATCTTGCTTTACCTGATTTAATATTTCAGTTTTGAGCCCATCTACAAGGTCCCGAAGATATTTCTTAATGTCCATTGAAGCCATGTCTGATGTTGTGTGTTTGCTGCTCTCAGTCTCCCTTGTTTTTCCCTCTCCTGGATCAGTACTCTCAGGGTTCTGGGCTAAGGGCCTCCTCCTGCCTCTCTCTCCTGTATGGTCCTGGCTTCCTCCACACAGGTTACAGTGCAGGTCCCAGTTCCTTCCCTGTTTGCCATGTTTCCTCTGAAGCATGCTGGCGAGGGACCTCTGCCCTGTCCTGACTGCTCTTGTCACTGAGGTGTAAGCAGCGGGCCTCCCCACAGGGCCAGCCAAACTTCAGCGGCCTTTACCCAGTTAGTGCTTGCTAGGCACAGGGAATCGATTTGGGATGGCTCATTGGGTCCTGGCCAGGGGCATGGCCCAGTCCAAGCAAATCCCATGAATCTGCTCTAGGGAGGGAGGAACCAACTGAAGTCACTGTTGCTCCCAGTTCAGGCTCCTCCTGCCTGATTCCAACATGTCACCCATTTGGTCTCACCCTTCCCATGTGGGGGGTCTCATTCCCAGCACTGACAGTGGATTAATGAAGGTCCCTTTGCTGGCTCCACTCTCTGTTGGGCTCACCAACCCCCGACTTCAGTGCTGCTGTGCTTCCAGTGAGTGGTGGCGGGAACGAGTTTGGGAGGCTCTGCCAGCTGGCATGGATTCAGGCATTGCAAATTTGGTGGGTCACCGCTAAGAAAACACTGTGTCCCATAATTTTTAGCTGTTTCATTTGTAGTCCTGATGTATTTGACAAGCTTTTTTACATTTTAATGTCTTCCTGTGTCAAGAGGATCCATCTCCCTCTGTCTGGATCTCTCCAGGGTGTTTTATTCTGGCAAATGAGTTGTTTCTCCCAGAAGGCTTTGTATTTTGTTGCTCTTTGATGTGCCATCTTGACTTCTTCCTCTTTCTGAACTATTTTAATTTTAATAAAAATTGTATGTTTGACATGTACAATATGATGTGTTAATATACATATACAACACACACACACAACATACATTGTGGAATTATTTCTACAACCAAACTAATTAGCACATCTGTCACATAGTTAACTTGTTTTCTGGGTCTTCTGTTTATAGTAAAACAGTAAAGATATATTATTTCAGCATATTTCAAGTCTATACAGTACAGTGTTATTAACAAGAATCACACTGCTATTCATTTGAGCTCTAAAACTTATTTATACTAAAATTTTATTCTCTTTGATCAGCATCCCCCCACCTCACTTCTGTGGTTTACTTGACACACTACTCACCACTAGTAAACACCATTCTGTTCTTTGCATGTATGAATTGAACATTTTTAGATTCTACATATAAGTCAGATCATGTGGTATTTTTGTATGCCTGCATTATTTCACTTAGAAAATGTGCTCCAGATTCATCAACATTATTGCAAACAGAGAAATTCGCCTCTTTTTAATGTTTAATTATTTCATAGACTTATTCCATAAATTCCAAAGACTATATTCACTCTTTTTCTTTTTTGTTTTTATCTTTCTCCTCTCTCTGGTCAATTTCAAATGATCTTTCTTCAAGTTTGCCTATTATTTCCTCTACTTAACCAGTTCTGGTCTTGAAGTTCAGTATTTTTTATGCATTTTTGTCTGCATGCTTTTTATCTCCAGAATTTTGTTTTTTATCACATTATTATGGGAATTTTTAAGAAAAATATATAAATGCAATATACAGCTAAATGCAGAAAGGTGAGTTTTTCTCAAGGGGCCACAGTGTCCATTTCTAGTAAAATAAAGAGATTGCATATAGATAGAACCAGATTAGTTTTTAGTTTCATAATTTTTCTGATAGTGATCTATGATGAATTTCCCCTCTGTTACTTACCATAAAGTATAAAAGGGGAGTTAAAGGAAATTTTTCTTATTGATTTCTACCATCTGAAAGATACCATATTCTATCTTAGCATAGCCAATATATGTAAAATATCTAAATAGAATGTTATTACAAAATGAAGCAATGAATTTTGGTTTCATTCTTTTTCTATGATTTTGATCTCTTTGTTGAACTTTTCATTTTGTTAATATATTCTCCAGGTTTCAAGTTGTCTATGTTCTCTTAAAATCTGCTAAGATTATTTTTAAATTTAATTTAAAATTCTTTGGCAATTTATAGATCTCAGTTCTGAAAGTGTGCCTCCCCATTAGCCAGGCACAACCACCATGGTGAACAAGAAGACAATCAAGGAGCAAAATCATGCTTCCCCCTGAGCCAGCCAGTGGGAGACAAAAGCAAAACTTGGAAGGCAATCAGGCTGAGATGATAGCAACTGAAGTAAAGTAATAACAATAATAACTTGATGTTTATTATTTGATTATTGTGTATTTGATTGACTTGGAAGCCTAAAGCTGGTAGTCTAAACATTTATTTGGAGATAACAATATGCAATATAGAAACTATGAGGGACTTCCATCCTGTTTTTGAAATCCAATGTTTTGTTATGCTCTACTGTTTGTTTGTTTTTTTTTAATTCTTGTATCTGGTAACCTGAGCAAATATTTTGAAGATAATAATATGCAATATAACAACCATTGTTAAATTCCTATCATCTTGTTTTGAAAACCTATATAGCTATTGTTGCTTCTTGTTATTGTCATTTTGCTTTTGTCATTTCTGATTTTTTTGCTTCTTGACTTTTGTTTTATTCTTTTTTCTTTTTTTCTTTTATTTTTTTATTTTAAAGAGAATAAAACAAAAGAAGACAGATCTAAGCAGATCAGAACAGAACAATGTAAGCAAAACAGCACTTCACAATGAGACAATTGAATATTAACAGTGGCTATCATAATGTCTCTTTCTTTGAAATAGTTAAGCTTAGCTTTACACACAATAATATCAAACATAACAAAGTAGAATAAAACAACTCAAGAGAATGGAAGTATTGCAAGGCATTCTGAACCAAATAACCGAAGATGAACAATAACTGCTATATTATCTCATTTCCATAAAAATTTTGTTTATACTATCATACATATTAAAATCCAATAAGACACAATGTGATAGAACCAATGGTAATAGAAAAACAAGAGCATGGTAGGACTTCAGAGCAAGATGATATTAAATCAACAATGGCTGCCATATTGTCTTGTTTTCAAAGTAACTGTACATATGATCACATATATTAAGATCAAACAAAACAGAATAAAACCATTCCAAACAATGTGTTTTTTTTTCTCTTTAAAAATAAATAAATAAGTAAATATAGATCTCAATTCTCTCTTTGTGTGTGTGTGTGTGTGTGTGTGTGTTTCTTTCTGTCCCTCTCTCTTCCTGTTATGATTTGGATATAAAACATCCCACAAAGTCTCACTTTTAAAAGTTAGGGCATGATTTGGAGAATATATTCTCATTCTCAGCTCCTCCCTTCTCCTTCTGCTTCCTGGCTGCCATGTGTGTGTTGGTTTCCTTTACCATGCTGTCTTGCCATCCCATTTGTCTTATAGCCAGCCAGCTAGTGACTGAATCTACTGCATCTTTGAATCAAAATAAATCTCTCTTCTTTTAAGTTGAAGATACTATATATTTTTTCCAAAAATGCTAAAGTGGTTAAGACAGCACATTGGTACCAAAAATGAGATCATTCTTGCAACTATAACCAATGACATGGTTCAGAAGCCTTTGGAACTTGTTTATGGAAAGAGCTTGGAAAGGTTTGGAGATGTTGGCTGGAGAAACATTAGGATGCTTTAGGGAAAAGTGGATAGATTAGGCATGACAGTGTACACTTCTAGTTCCAGCACTTAGGAGGCTGAAGCAGGAGAAGCATTTCAATTTTGAGACCAGCCTGGTTTACATAGTGAGTTCAAGTCCAGCCTGAGCTATACAGCAAGACACTGCCTCAAAAAACCAAAAAGAAGAAAATGGAGGCAGAAAAGGACAAAGAGAAGGAGGAGGTGAAGAAGGTAAGAAGGGGAAGAAGAAGAAAAGCCTGCTGGGTGATTCTGGTCTGAGTTCAAAAGGCCAGAATGTTGATAGAAAAGCAGACAATAAAGGTTGGGTTTGGGAAGTTTCACCTGGGAACAAGGACTTCATGGAAGGTAGACTAGAGGCCGTGTCAGATATGCTCTGGCAGAAGATTGGTCTACAATTTGACTTGAGACTTTTTTGTGACTGGAAAGCAGACTGATAAATCTGGTGAAGAAAATTTCAAGGCAGCCCAATGTTTAGGCCCTAGCATATGTACTGCTGCTATATAATCAATACTACAGTGAGAATCAGGAGCAAATGGCAGAATTGCAATCAATCTGCAATCATTTGAAAAGTGAATTTTTGCCACAAAGGAAGTAGCTGCAAAGTTTGGGCAAAGCACAGCATTATTGCTGAAAATATTAGCATTAAAAAGAACCCAAGTACTTTGTATGAGATGTAAGTATGCCTTGTAGGAACTTCAGAAATCTGAGAAACTCTCCATCCGTCCCCACTCCTTTGCAGACTCCTAGGCATGACAGTGTACAGAAAAGAGCCTGCTAAACCTGTTCCAGGATGCCTAAGGAAGTGTGTCCCTGAGTTCAGTTGTCCAGTCAGTCAGAGGCCACAGCAACTATGGTCAAAGATGGTCCAGTTACTGCTCAAGGTAGAAGCTTACCTTGGTATCATTAATGTGATTCTGGCTTTACAGGTTTGCTGAATGCATGAGTTGTGGGATTGCTGAGGCTTCCACTCATATTTCTGAAGTCCTGAGAGGCCAGATAAAAATGTGTGTGTGATAAGGTCATACTCCCTGCCAATAAGAGCACAGTGCATAAAGATATGAGAGTAAAGCCAAAGGTGAAGTGGAGAGCCCAGGAAGTCAGATATACCAGGAATGTGGAAAATATGGTGAGAAAAGCTGCAGGAGCCAATCCTGAGATACCACGTGGGCTACAATAAACAAGACCATAGGTCTGCCCAAGCACATGGAAGCTCATTGCTATACATGCAGCTACAGTACTTAACCTTTGCCCTGCTGAGTTTTTGTCTTGCTTTGGTCTGATTTCTGTCCTCCCTTTTAGAGTGGGAATGGTTACTCTATGCCATTGTATGTTGGAAAGATTTAACTTTCATTTTGATTTTTATAGGGGCTCACAGTAAAGAATTTTCCTTGAGTCTCAGTGAAAACTTTGTTCATTTGTTGGCTTGGCTTGGCTTGGCTTGGCTTGGCTTGGCTTGGCTTTGTTGGAGAAAGTGTCTTGCTATGTAGTGCAGGCTGGTCCTGATCTCACTATTTAGCACAAGCTGGCCTAAACTCACAATTCTTCTGTTTCAGCTTCCCAAGTACTGAGGTTACAGGTATGCACCACCATGCCAAGACCAGAGAACATTTTGGACTTAGACTCTCCAGAAATGCTGGATCTGTTAGGATTTTAGTGACTCTTAGAGGTGGACTAAATGTATTTTGCATAAAGGCATGTGCATTAGTCTTTGAGAGACTGGACCCTAATCAGAAGGAGGGCTCACTGGGGGCATGAATTCAAAAAATCTATCCTTATCTGTGTCTCCTCTTTCTCTGTCTCCTGGTTGTCATGAGATTATTAGCTTTAGTTCCTTTGACCATGCTGCTGACTTTGATCCACCCAACCATGAACTTAATTCACTGAAACTGTGGGCCAAAATAAACCAACCCTCCTTTATGATACAAGTGTTGGGTATTTTGTCCCAGCAATGGGAAATTCATTAATATACTGTTTCCCAGGGTGGCTTCAAACTCTCCACCCATCTTCCTCAACATTGCAAGTAACCAGAACTACAGGTATGCACCACTATACAGAGTTTTTACTGCTAAATTATTGTATTCCCTTAGGAGTGTCCTAATTCCTTGGTTATTCATATTCCTTAAAGACTTATGCTGTTGCCTTCTTATTTGAAGGAGGAATCATGCTGTCCTATTGCCTTAGTTACTTTCTTTTTGCTAGAACAAAATATCTGCAACACCCTAGTTGAAGGAAGAAAGTTTTATTTTAGCTCACAGTTGGTAGAAGTTTCAGTCCATAGTTGGCTGACTCCAAAGCAGGGAAATATGGCAGTTGGACATGGCAGAGGAGAAAGAGCCTGTGGCATGGCAGGCAGGAGACAGAGAGAATTCCTTCATCTTATGTATTTTACTCCATCTAGGAATAAAAATTAAGCTATAAACTTAATGGTTGGTGTCATCCACACCCAGGGTGGATCTTCCCTCTTAAGCAGGCCTGTCACATACACCCAGAACTATACTGAACCAATCAGTAGACTAATCTAGTACCACATACCCATGATCTAGAGCCATGTATCCATGATCTGATCACTCCCAAAAGCCCCACCTAGGAGTGCATGAGACTTCAGGGAACATCTAAATACAAGCCATAATACTTATTAAGGGGGAAAATCTTTTCATGAATAGAGATGATGGTGTCATTTGGATAAAGTGTATGGAAGCTTCAGCTCAAAGCCAGGGAACACTAGTTCCAAGAGCACACAGAGGCTGCATCTGGTGAGCTAATGGACACACATGTAATTGTGTCAAGAACCTAGCTTAACTGCAGAGTGAATGAAAAAGATATGGCATTTTTATATAATGGAATATTACTCAGTTATAAAAAAGGATGATATTGAGGCCTTCATAGGTAAATGGAGACAACTTGAGACTATCCTCATTAGTGAAATAAATAAGAATCATATTTATAAATATCATATTGTGTCTCTAGTTTAAAAAGTAAATAAGAACTACAAGTGTAATAAAACCAAAATGGGTAATTGCTACTGTAATAAAGAAAGGAAAAGAAAGTGCTCTAAGGGATATAACTGCATGTATGTTTGAGTGTGTAAAATAGATGACCATATTGATGAATCTTTGTTGGATCTTTGAGCAGAACTGTTTGTAGTCTGACTGTTTGAATGTCTACTATGTACCCTTTAACTTTGTAACTTGAACAACTACATCCAAGATGACAATATGTAATTTATAAACTAGTGATTTCTTAGTGGGATTTTTTTCTCATTTTCCTTTTTCTTTCTTTCTTTTTCTTTCTTTCTTTTAGAATTCTGTATTGTTGCTACACTTTTTTCTGTTTTGCCTTTTTTCTTCTCTTTAAATAAAATTTTTAAAATGTATAATTGCTATTATAAAAAAATAGGAAATAGGAATCACTGTAAAAGATAGAGCTGTATGTATGTTTAGGTGTGTGGGATTGATAACCATATTTCTAGGTTCTTGTTGGATATTTGAACAGATCTGTTTGCACTCTCACTGCTTGAGTATCCACTTTGTGTGCTTTCATTTTGTAACTTGAAAAACTTTCTAAAAGAACAATATGTAATTTATCAACTAGTGATTTCTTACTTTTCTTGAAATCCTGTAATATTTCTATCCTTTTTCTATTTATTTTCTCTTTAAATAAAAAAAAATTTAAAAAAAGAACCTAGCTTAGAGGGCACACAGTTGTGTACATTGCAGTGAAGTAAAGGCACTTGGGTGTGGTCTACTGGATGGTACATAGAACTCCAGTAGGTGTTTGAGCCTGTAGGACACATACTCAGTTCCACAGGTGTCTGGTCCCATTACCACATATGCATAGTTGTGACAGGTACCTGCTCCCATGAGCACATGGGCTCATGCATGGTGGCAGAAGTGGGTAATGAGATCAGTGCTCAGAAGTTCACTGGTGGGAAAGGCCAGATTCTAGATGTAGACATACAGTCTTGCCAGTGCTAGATAAATAGTGGTAGTTCTAGCCTGAGAGGTGTAGAAGGAAAGCAAGAGGTGGAGTCTCTGGTTCTAGAGGACACAATAGCTACTATAGTTTTTACTATAGTTTATATCTAGATGTACTCCCAAAAAAATACCTCACATGCTTACAGATAGGACTCTTAGGAGCCAATTGGATCATGGTGTGTGACACTCATCATTGCATTAGCACATTGATGAGTTTATAGCTAAATGTGATATTGAGAGGTAAAGCTTGATTGGAAGAGGACAAGGCCTAAAAGGGTGAATCTCCCTTCATCCTTTCTCTCTCTTTCTCTCTCTCTCTCTCTCTCTCTCTCTCTCTCTCTCTCTCTCTCTTTCTCTTTCTTTCTCTCTGAACTATTTCTCTTGTGTGATATCTTTGTGCCATGCTTCTCTGCTTTGGAGCCAACAGATTATGGTCTAAAACCTGTATAAACAGTGAGCCAAAATAAATACTGTATTTGTAACTCTTTAATGTACATCTCAAGTAATTTTTATTTGAAAATAAAAAAGTTTTAAAATATTCTAAACAGCTGGTACACTGAGTTTATAATCTATAGATGTTATAAAAGTGTTAAAAGTCAAGCTAATTCCAGGAGAAAGAACAAGAGTCAGATTTTCAAAATGGCCTAGAGTTGCCCAACAATATTTGAAATAGAATATTTATCAGCTATGTTATAAGCTGGTAATGCTATGCATGAAGTGGGTGAGGGATGGAACAGAAAACTTGATCTTTGGAGTAAAGGTAACTAGCATGCTGAGCTTAATCAGCCTAAATTACAGTCTAGCTCTATGTCTTAAACAGAGTCTTTCTATGAAATCTCTTGTCTGTAAAAATGGAACTGATAAAAACTTCCTTGCAGGGCTATCACACAGATCGAATAAATAGGTCACTCAGTTCAGAGTGAACACTAAATTAAATGAAAAAGGACTATCTGTGTGTAGTTCTATCTAAGCCTCCACAGCCTCTTTTAAGGTGCTGATTAAAGCTAGATGAGGTGTCTCAAAGAGACATGATTACCCAGTAAATGATTGCCCAGTTACACAAGCATTTCAACAGTCAGTATTCTGAAACTGTAAAAAAGATCATAATTTGAGCCACTTTTTCACTTTTAGTTATTCACTCTCATCCTCAGATACCATTCAAAGCTTCATAGGACAGAATCTCCCTATATAATTCAGATGGCCTTCAACTCAATATATAGCCCAGGCTGGCTTCGAACTCACAACACTCCTCACCCATCATCCTCCCCAGTGTGGGATGAAATACACATGCTACCACACACAGCTGGACAGCAGAATTTAAACCTAAGGAAATCTAGACTGTGTTAAATTTCACACTGAGTATATTCTCCCCATCAGGTCTAGAATGTAGGTTTGGTTCATTCAAACTCTGGCAAAGAATCAGGTAATTTCCTGCTACCCAGGGACATTTATTAAAGTAACTAGAAAAATAAAGGTAGATTTTTTAAAAAACACTCCTTTTGAAGTTTGAGCAATACTTTAACAGATTTTCAAATATTGGTTTAAATTTACTGATAAAATATCTGTTAAGTTTATAAATTTAGATTACAGAAATAAGTATCACTTAAGGACCAGTCTATGCAGATGCTTGACTGTGCTAGGGATGATCATGTAAAGCTGCCTAAGAAACTAGTCACTATGGTGCCTCTAATAAAAGAAGACAGGCATGCAGGGGTGAGGGACAGGAAAGAGTTCAATGTTTTCTGACTTTTATAGTGTCACTTGCTAAAGCCATGTTCATGTATTATCTGTTCAAACACATTATTAGATACATAACTTGAAAGAAATAAAGATGTCTCCATAAACATTAATGACTCCATAAAGTGGCCATGCAAGTGGGAAGCCATTGCCAAAGATAAAGGTCATTATTTAATTCCCATCATCTCTAAGAGAAGAATTCCAGCTCGAACACATAGAAGGGAGGCCGCTTTTTTCAATCTTATGCAACATAACAAGCTAAACACAGGACATTGGAGTAGTACTCAGGAAATGTTTCTGCAGCATCACTTTTGTTTGCAGCAGGAGATGCTACCTCTCAAGCCGTTTTAAAGTAAAGAAGGATCTTCCATGCAAAGACGTGGGTTAGTGTCATTCAAATGCCCATCTGGAAGTAGGATGTTGTCACTAGATATTACCACTAGATGTGAAACAGAAGAAAATTGGAATGTCAAGCGCTGAAATTGACTTGTGCAGTGATTTTAAAAGGTATTTGCCGCTAGGAGGTCATTAAATGAGAAAGGACTACCTGTGCATAGCTCTATCTGAGCCTCCACAGGCTCTTTTAAAGTGCTGATTAAAGCCAGAAGAGATATCCCAAAGAGATCACCACTGAGGCCGTTAAGAAAAACTTTTCAAATGAATAACAAAGTCAAGACTTCCAATAGAAATCTGGCTCTGTAGCACCAGCACCCTCTTCTCACCTGAGATATATCTGTGAACCACACTTTCACTCCCTTTACAGAAAACTGCTGCTGAGGTTCTGTTTTCTTCTCACTCCCTGATAGTGAGTGAGTGCTTACTACAAAGCACATTGTATGGTCACTAATCCTATTTTAAGAATTAATGACAGAGTAGGGGTGTGGCTCAGTGGTAGGACATGTGCCTAGCATGTACAGGGTACTAGTTTTGATCTCCAGTGCTGAAAACATAATCAATTATGCTTTCGAATCCTGACATAATAATCCACTTATCACTATTTCCTGTAAATAAACATTTCGGATAAACTATAAAAAGACTTTGGGATGCAACTGTCTAGATGCTCTGAAGAACTAGAATCCTATGGTCTTTTCCACAATCTTTACCTGACAATGAAACCTTTCCCAAAAAATCAAATTATAAAATACATAAATGTACTGAACTTAAATATGCTATTACTTTTTTTACACATATAACCACTTCCCAGAGCTTCTATAGCCAAAGTATATACATTACTTGATTCCACTTAAGTGATGTGAAAGAACACGTCAAATTATTACATTCACATACCACCACTCAGATCACTATAGGAAACATTTCCCAGAACTTTATCCTTCTTTCCCAGTCTATGCTGTCTACCCTAGAGGTAATGGTGGTTCCAGTACTACGGATTAGTGCTACTTATTATTAGAATCATAATATTGGAATTATAAATGAAATCACACAGTATGCATAGACTTTTGTGTCCATGATTATCCATGTTGTTGCATACATGTCTTTTTTTTTTTGCTTTATATACTTCCACTATAAGAATATTTTATATTCATTTATCCATTCACTTGTTGACAGATATTTAGAATGTTCAAGTTTTCTGTAACTTCGATAAAGTTTCCTTAACCATTCTTATGTATGTTGTTTTTCTAAATATAGTATATGTACTAACTTTTCTCAGACAGGATCATGAGATAAGAGTCTTCTTTTAGCTTTAGTAGATGTGACCAATAGAGTGAACCCTTTTATGAAACTTGGCAAAAGTTAAAGGACTCTTAACTTACAAGGAGTAACTGTTTTTCCTTTCCACCCAAAAGGCAGCAGTCCACACTGACCTCCCTCTTCCCTAGCTCTCTACTTCATCTACTTTACTGACTCATACTGGTGAAAATTATACAATTTTTATTCCCAGAAATTGGTCTGGGAAAGACACAGATAGAATGAAAAACGAGAGTATGAAAATGTGGCAAGAAATTAACTGGCAATCTGACAATCTAAATAAAAGCATAAAGTATTTCCTTAAATATTTTCTAAATTTTCCTGTAGGTTTATTTTTCAATATAAAAGTTAAGGGTGAAAAAAGGCATTATTTCTTTTGATAACTGAGAAAGAAGCAAGATGAGAAATGATTTGCAACCATGAAAGTTTTAGCAAGAAGCATATTTACCTAGAAAACACTCCACCTCCAAAGTTTCTCTAAGAAAAGTAAAGCATAGTCCCTTGTGCACCCTGAAATTCTTGCTGTCTTCTCCATGCAACTGTAGTACAGAGTACTCGATCTACATCACCACTGAAGCTGACAACCAGTCTACAAAACAAATAGAGACAAGGTACCATTACACGTGGGCAGGGCTGTCTTTGGCTGTAATAACCAGGACTGTATGTGGCAGGAGTCGGTCTTGCTGTCTGTTTCTCCTCCCATCAAAATGCATACATTGGCTCTACACAACAATGTTTGCTTATAATGCAATGGCTATTTTTTATTCTATAGACTAATATGTATGATGCCCCAGCCCTATGTTCAACATTATGATAAAGAGATTAATAGAATATTTATTCAAAAATATATGCATAGGGCCAGGAATAAAGCTCAGTGGCATAAGTGCCTGCCTGTCAAGTGCAAAGACCTGAGTTTGATCCCCAGTGCAAAAAAATAAATGAATAAAATAAAATTATATATATATATATATATATATATAGAGAGAGAGAGAGAGAGAGAGAGAGCACAAAATAAAAGACAGATAAAGAAGAAGGCAGATTTTTTTTCCAAATGAATGGAGAAACTAGAGATGGAGGGCCAGGGAGGGAGAGGAGAAAAGGTGTTGGAAAAAATGATGAAAATAGAGCTTTTGCTAATGGGAAGGAGATCAGCAGTTGAAAGGAGCAGAGGTGGGGGCTGAAAACCAAAACAAAGACAAAAAAATTAAGATGTGTTATGTACATGTCCCAATTCCCCATAATTGTACTCATTATGTACTACAAACATACTTATTAAATAAATAAATTTAAATTTTAAAATATTCATGCTATAGGCTCTTTATCTCTTTTCCTTCCTTCTCTTGAAAAAAAATTTATAGAGCATTGTTTCATTCAATAAATTCTTACTGAGAATTTCTTTTAAGTTATATTACTGCTATGCACCAGGATTTGAACTGGGTGCTGGGGCCACAGTAGTAAATGAGACAGTCAAATGAGGGAGACAGAAGCTTCTAAAACAATGTGGAAAGCACCACTAGAGTGGAAATCACACAGGAGGAGAGGCTCCTCTTCCTCCCTCTCATAATAACAGTCACACTTCAATGAGCTCACACTTCAACAGGATTACCTGCTTTAATATGCAGCCGCTTCCTTAATAGAGCATCTCACCACTGTATCTCCAGCCCTGTCAGCATATTGTCATAAACCAAATATGCCAAGAAAATATGCAATGGACAAGGAATGGAATGGGAAGGGGAGGAAGAATGTCTCTTCCCTTGAAATTCAACCTCCCTCATAGGTTATACAGGTTGGGTTCTATGTGACACCTTTAGCATCTCTTCATTTCACAATCCACAATTTACTTGGTGACAACTGCCACCTGTTAGTGGCCCTATGCCTCAGGCTTTTGCTGTTGTATCTTCAGAAAAGTGAAGGAAAGAGGAGCCAGTTTTTGTTCCCCGGCTTCTTCAATCCTTTATCCAACTAAGAACATTCACAAGTTTCACCTTTAGATATCCTTTAGCTATCCTGTAATACTCAAAAATATAAAAATTACTTAACATAGAATACCTTTTCTTGGCCTGGGGATTTAGCTCAGTGGCTTAACTGCCTGCCTTGCAAGCACAAGTTTGATCCCTGGTACAAAAAAAAAAAAAACTCTTCTCAAGTTTAGTATTACTAAAACTTTGTAATTTCCAAAAGCATGGAGTGAAACAGAAAGAAGAAATTAGTTAATACTAAGAAGGGCCTTACTCAATGGTTTTTGCCTCTTAGGAGGTAAAAAAGCACTACTTTTTTTTCAAATAATAAAAAATAATGGAGGAGGAAGTCAAGATGGCTAATCACTGAGCAACAGAATTCAAAGCCTCAGGGGAGAAACAACTTATATGCCAGAATAAAACACCCTGGAGAGACCCAGACAGAGGGAGATGAATCCTCTTGACAAAGGAAGAAATTAAAACATAAAAAAGCTTATCAAATACATCAGAACTACAACTGAAACAGATAAAAATTATGGGACACAGCATTTTCGTTTGCAGCGACCTGCCAAGTTTACAACGGTCTGAATCCATGCTGGCCGGCAAGCCACCCAAACTCGTTCCTGCCGCCACTAACAGGAAGCACAGCAGCGCTGAAGTCGGGGGTTGGTGAGCCCAATGGAGAACAGAGCTGGCAAAGGGACCTTCATTAATCCACAGTCAGTGCTGGGAATGAGACCCCCCCCCCACGGGACATGTTGGAGAAAAAATGGGCGACATGTTAGAATCTGGCAGGAGGAGCCTGAACTGGGAGCAACAGTGACTTCAGCTGGTTCCTCCCTCCCCAGGGCAGATTCATGGGATTTGCTTGGACTGGGCTGCGCCCCTGGCCGGGACCCAATGAGACGTCCCAAATCGATTCCCTGCACCTAGCACACACTGACCGGGTGATCGCCCCTGAAGTTTGGCTGGCCCAGTGGAGAGGGGCAGGCATATGCAGCCTGCTTACACCTCAGTGACAAGAGCAGGCGGGAAAGGGCAGAGTTTCCTTGCCAGCGTGCTTCAGAGGAAACGTGGCAAACAGGGAAAGGGGCTGGGACCTGCATTGCAACCTGTGTGAAGAAAGCCAGGGGCATGACAGGAGAGAGAGGCAAGAGGAGGCCCCTAGCCCAGAACCCTGAGAGCACTGATCCAAGAGAGGGAAAAGCAAGGGAGACTGAGTGTGGCAAACATCCAACATCAGACATGGCTTTGGGACCTTGTAGACAAACTCAAAACTGAAATATTAAATCTGGTAAAAAAGGATATGAGTAGAGTAATAAAAGAAATGCTCTCAGGAAGCATCTCTCAGGATGATACAGATGAAAGAAGGGAGGAACAATAATTATACTGCTATATTCAATTATGCCTGATGATATAGACATTCTATTGAAGATAATAAGAAATAACACAGTAATCATTGTAGATCACCTTGTACTGTGGTTTTATACAGTTTTCTGTTTTTATAGGAATTTGTTTTGTGTTGCTAAGTTTTGTTTTTCCCTCTAATACAGAAAGTATAGAAATACATATAGAGATTCATGTATGTGTAGCTGTTTACACTCTCACTGTTTGACTATCTACTTTGTATGCTTTAATTTTGTAATTTGAACAACTATTTCTAAGAGGACAATACACAATTTATTAACTAGTGATTTCTTATCACTCATCTTTTTTTTTTTAAATTCTGTATTAGCATAACCATGTTGTTGTTACTGGATCATTGAACTTCTTTGCAGTCTCACTGTTTGACTATCTACTTTGTATGCTTTAATTTTGTAACTTGAACAACTATGTCTAAGAAGACAATATGTAATTTATCAACTAGTGAGTTCTCACTTTTTTTCTGAAATTCTGTATTGTTTCTGCCCCTTTTTCTGTTTTGCTTATTTTCTTTTTAAAGAAAAAAAAATTGGTGTATATTTGTAATTATAACACTCTCAGAAAATCACAAGCTAGAGCTCAACCTGGGCAGCTTAATGACTCATGGAGATTTTGTTTTCAAATTTAAAATGTCAAAAAGAGGGTGAGGGGTGTAGTTTAGTGTAAAGACCAATGCTCAAAACCAGGCATGGTGGCACACTCCAGTAATCCAAGCACTCAGGAGGCTGAGGTAGTAGGATCCTTGCAAGTTTGAGACCAACCTGGGCTCTGAAGTGAGCACAAGGCCAGCCTGAACTGCATAAGTAGATCCTGTCTCAAAAAGATTTTTTTAAAAAAGTGTTCAATCCTGGTACCAAATTTTAAAAAAAAAATTTTGTTTTGGGCAACCCACTTGGGACCCCTTCTGTCTCTTTCAGACAGAAGCTTTCTTTCTCTCAGTAAATATTTCTTCTCTTAACCTCCATTGTTCCTAAAATCCATTCTTTGATTTTAAAGAACACAAACTCTTACAGAACATATAGTTGGTCAGGAGTTTCATTCCCTTATATCATTTGGAGGTCTTCTACCAAGATCATTGCATGGAGACATGGGCAACTCAATGCTAAAGCCCCTTATTCCTTTGGAATGCATTGTTAGGCACTGTAAGATATTTGACCTTTCCATATTGAAAAAGAGCCAATTGCTATTTCTCTACACATGTGTGTGGCTTACCTACACCCTAGATCCAAAATGGAATACAGAGGGAAGTATTAACTATGATGTTCTTCAACAGTCTCTTTAATAAGTGGTACTGGAAAAACTGGCTATCCATATGCCAAAAACTAAAATTAGATCCATGCCTATCACCATGCACTAAACTAAAATCCAAGTCGATCAAAGATCTAAATATTAAAACAGAAACGCTAAATCTGTTGCAACACAAACTAAGTAAAAATCTTGAAGACATAGGGGTAGGTAGAGAATTCATGAACAAGAACCAAACTGCATGGGAAATACTTCCCAGAATCAATAACTGGGATCACGTCTTATTAAAGAGTTTCTGCATGTCCAAAGAAATCTCCAGCAGAGTGAAAAGAAAGCCTACAAACTGGGAAAAAAATATTAGTGAAATGTCCCTCAGACAAAGGACTTCTGTCTACAACTTATAAAGAATTTTTAAAAATCAGACCCCCGAAATTCAAAGACCCAATCCAAAAATGGGCATCCAAGGTGAACACACAGTTTTCAGATGAAGAAATACAAATGGCAAATAAATACATGAAAAAATGTTCATCATCATTGGTCATTAGAGAAATGCAAACTAAAACCACACTGAGATACCATTTCACTCCAGAAAGAATGGCAAGGATCAACAAAACTACCAACAACAAATTCTGGAGAGGCTGTGGGGAAAAAGGAACTCTTCTGCACTATTGGTAGGAGTGTAGACTGGTGCAACCACTGTGGAGGTCAATCTGGAGATTCCTCAAAAAGCTAGGGTTGGAGGTCCCATTTGACCCAGCTATTCCACTCTTAGGCAGATTCCCAGAAGATCTGAAAACATCTTACCACAGTGATATATGCGCACCCATGTTTATAGCAGCACAATTTGTAATAGCCAGATCTTGGAAACAACCTAAGTGCCCATCAACTGAGGAATGGATAAAAAAAAAAATGTAGTACTTTTATACAGTGGAGTACTACTCAGCTATAAAGAATGATCACATTGAGATATTTATAAATAAATGGATGTAACTTGAATCTATACTCATAAGTGAAATAAATCAAACTCACATGTATAAATACTGTATAGTCTCCCTAGTGTAGGAAATGGTTAGAGTAAAGATTTTATGGTAATCATGGTTCACCATTATACTGCTTTGAAGTCTTATGTTTTCATCCATTGGTTGGAATGGTTTTATTCTGTTGTGTTTGATCTTAATATATGTGATCATATGAATAGTTACTTTGAAGGCAAGACAATATGGCAGCCATTGTTGATTTAATATCATCTTGCTCTGAAGTCCTACCATGCTCTTTTTTTTCTATTACCATTGGTTCTATCATGTTGTGTCTTATTGGATTTTAATATGTATGATAGTATAAACAAAATTTTTATGGAAAATGAGATAATATAGTAGCCATTGCTCATCTTCAGTTATTTGATTCAGAATGTCTTGCAATACTTTCATTCTCAAGTGGTTTTATTCTACTTTGTTATGTTTGACATTATTGTGTGTAAAGCTAAGCTGAACTATTTCAAATAAAGAGACATTATGATAGCTACTGTTAATATCCAATTGTCTTGTTGTGAAGTGCTGTGTTGCTTACATTGTTCTGTTCTGATCTGCTTAGATCTGTCCTCTTTTGTTTTATTCTCTTTATAATAAAAAAATTATGATGTTCTTTTACAACTAAAAGCACACTTTAAGAAAGAGGAAAAATGGGTAGAATTGCTGTAGGTTCAAATTTTCTTTAAGTTAATAGATAATTCTTATCTATGCTCCAGTTATAATTATAATCCTTATGAGACCACTCCCATTCATAGATCTCTTTCTCTCAGTGACAAATTAAGCTAAAACTAGGAAAATTTTCAGATGGCCCTGATAAGTACATCAATGTCTTTAGAGGATTTATTCAGAGCTATAAGCTAGTCTGGAAAGATGTAGTTAGTTTTGAATCAACATTGACTTCTAGTGAGAGACAAGCAGCATTCCAAGGTGTTATTGCCTTTGCAGAGGAATATCATATTGTTAATTTTAGACAGCCAGAAGATCAACAGCCAGGGGAACTACCAACTCCCACTGGGTCACAAGCAGTCCCTATGCAAGACCCCTACTGGCCTAACAACCAGTTGGGTTACTGGACTAGAAAACATTTTCAAACATGTATTCTTGAAGATCTAAGAAGGACAAAAATCAAGCTGAAGTGATTTCATTAACAGTATAGGAATCCAAGCAACCAAATTGATAAATTTGGAATTTAATTAGCTGAACTCAGTGACCACTCATGTGGACCCCTGTTTCAGAGTCTCACTGAGTGGTCCTGAACTGGAAAGTTACAAAGATTTTAGACAGAGAACCACAAAAAGACATCCTGTTGGAAACAATTTAGCTAGAATCTTACATTAATTTTTGGTTGACACCTGTATCCTGCTTCTTTGTTGAGCAGGTTAATTTTTCTCCTGTGGGTACAGCTCATTCTGCCTTTTTCATGGGACTTATACCCTGAGTAATTTTCCATTTTCCTGGGTCAAATACAGGGCGCTAGTTAAAAGCAGAGCTCAAGATGGCAACAGTTATGCCAAGCTACAACACAGGCCTTCTAGTTACTTTAAATTGTCAGCTATTTCTCAGGAGAAAGGTGAAAAGCCCTCTGATTTCTTAGCTCATTTATCAGAGGCACTAATAAAGCATATCTCCATAGATCCTGATTCAATAGGACAGCTTTTGCTTAAAGACATGTTTATTGCCCAGACAATACCAGACACTACAAAAAGCTACAAAAGATAGCCTTTGCTCCAGATAGTTCTCTTGATTCTTTAGTAAAAACTGCTTCCTTAGTATTCTATAATCAGGACTGGGAGAAAACCAAAGAGAGAAAACAAAGAGACCAAAAAAATGGCTGCCTTTATTGTGGCCTTAAAAATGCAGACCTTAGTCTGATTCTCTGGGCTCCAAGAAGAGCCTGATGACAACACCTACTTGCTATCACTGCCACAAGCCAGGCCACTTTAAAAGGGACAGCCTTCAAAGCCCCCCAAGCCATGCCCTAACTGCAAAGGGGACCACTGGAGGTCAGACTGTGCTCTGAGGCTAAGACCCCAGAGTTCAGGCCCATTCTATCAGTTGGTCCAGAAGAACTAACAGGTCTCAGGTCACTCATCTCCTCCCTCTGGCCAGACTGTCATCTCCACAGAGGAACCCTGAGTAAACATGGCAAGAGGTAAAAACCAGCCAGTTGCTGGACACTGGCACATGTCTCTGTCCTTCTCAACTCTGGTCTTCCTTCCAGGCACTGTACCTCAATATAGTCACCAAAATGTAGGTTGTTTAAACTGTAACTGGGATAACTTTCTCTTCATTCATTCTTTTATTTATGGCTAACAGCCTAACTCAAATCCTGGAAAAAATTTTATCTTGTCTAAGTGCTGTGTTATATATACAGATTACCACCTAATCAAAAGGATTCTGAGACTGGTTTTTACAAATATAGTACATATCATTGTTCATATATAAAAACTTAAAAAGAGTTTTTCATTTTTCAAAATAATGTATTAATCTGGTTCTCCTATATTATCAAAAATTTCAAGATAATTATGACTAAAGCTAGAGAGATTCATGACAGAATGTCAGATTCCATCAATAAAAGGTCCTAAGAGCCAATGGGTTACAATTGCTGTAACTTAGAAACAGTTTCTAATCCTACATGTCAACACTAATGTTAATGCTTTGGTTATGTATGCCTTTGTATATATTCTTTGATTAAAGTTTGTTCTCATCTAGAAGGTGCCAAAGCCCAAGGCATCAAACAGATGAAACCAATAACAAATATGCTAGATTTCTTTCACTGAGATATACCAGCTCTTATCCAGAAAAATGGTATATGATGCACATTGAAACCTTAATTAACTATACTCAACAGGTCTTAAGCAACACTGTGGCACATAAGTAAAAAAGATAAAATTAGTAAAATAGGCCATCCTCCAAAATCAAATGGCATTAGACATTCTAACAGTACAGGAGGTACTTGTGTAATTGTAGAAACTGAATGCTGTGTGTACATTCCTGATCCTTTTGCTAATATCTCAATTGACTGCTCAAGATATTAGATACAAATCAATGGATATGTCAAATTCTAAAATTTCCTTGACCTTGTCTTTATCTCCCTTAAGGGAAGCCACTACTAGCTCCTTTTGGTGGAACTGTTTGTTAACTGTACTCATAATAATCTTATTGATTCTACTATTTGGTCCATGCATACTTAATTGTTCTTTGCCTTTGTCTCCTTCAGACTTAAAGTTGTACAGCCACCCAAGATGAGTGTACCTGATGTCTACTGAGAGCCATTAGTTAGAATCTCTGTAGAGTGTCTCTGACTGCAGATTAGCAATTACAACCCTTTTCAGCCTTAAGAAGCTAGATTGGTCATCACTCATTTCTCCCTCATGTAGTTCAGGGTACTTCTTCAGGGTGGGGAATGTTACAGGCAGCTGAGCTAGTTAGAAATATTATAGGCAGTCAGACAGGGTTAGGCCCTCAAAGAAACCAGCACAGAGGGCCAGATGTCTGGTGACCTTGGAGGAGACACACACCTCTTGCTATGGGCCAAATCTCAAAACAGAAAGCAAAACAAATGCAACCACACCCTTAACTATAATCCTTAGGGATTAAGTCTGGATCAATTTGGGAAGCCAAGAGTCATCATCCCAATTCCTTATAGGAAGAGTCGCTGATCCATAAAGAATGCTCACCTTCTACATAACTCACTTTCCCATTTGTCCCTGATTTGGTCAATTTTACCTGAACAATGAAACTTATTGTTGGACTATAGCTGTCCCACCTCATGCCCATCTGCCTTGTGAGTTCCCAGTCTTCCCCACTTTAGACCCACCTCACATCATGATTTTACTCTATAAAAATCCCAAGAAAAAACAGAATCTTTGGCAACCCAATCAGGGCTCCTTCTGTCTCTCTCTCTCTCTCTCTCTCTCTCTCTCTCTCTCTCTCTCTCTCAGGCAGAAGCTTTCTTACTCTCAATAAATATTTCTGCTCTTAAAAGTTTTTTTTGTTTTGTCTTTTTGAGACAGAGTCTCACTATGCAACTTAGGCTGGCCTTGAGCTCACTTTGCAACCCAGGCTAGTCTCAAATTTGCAGCAATCCTCCTGCCTCAGCCTCCTGAGTGCTGAGTATGTGCCACCACACCCAGTTCCAAATTAAAAATTTTTCAAGTAAATAAGCAAAAAGATTTCCTAAAGAAGAATTAGTCATCCAGAAATCATTTAGGATAATAATAGTTGATATTTATTTAGGCTTACTATATAATGTTTATTCTCCCATTATCCACTATAACAGATAGGGAAATCAAAGCCTGAGATTTTAAAAACTGCCATCAAAGTCATGATGAACAAGAAATTTGAACAAGTAGTCAAATGCTTCAGTGAAGGAACAGATTTAAAATCAGAAAAAATGATTTAGTGATAGAACAGATTTAAAATCAGAAAATGATGGCAAGTTTCTCACTGCACTGGAAATATAATGCATTCAATTTTGAAATTACTCATCTATCTGTAAATGTAGGTAATTGTGATACACCCTGAAAGAATATAGCCTTAACACATAGCTTCTAGCTCCATCTAAATGTGGGAAAATTTAGTTGTCATTATTGATTAGTCAAGAAGCATTTTCTTCACAGTCAAGATCATTTTTAAATTTTCTGAAATAGTCAATGCTAAAGTGTAGTCTCATTTAAATAGTGATTGTGCACATTTTCCTGCCATTTGTAGCTTTTTTCCCCAGGCTCTTTACAGGTTTTTGACTAGCCTGTACATAATAGACATCCATTAAATGCTGCATTGAAAGGAAAGTGAATGAATAAATGAATATCATTGGGGAAACTATTTAAGATCTATTTTGACCATATGTTTCAATCCTTGGTTAATTCAGTTGCCTTTTCCTGCCTCACAAATTTCCCCAACACTTGGTTGGTTAAACCCGTAGCAATTTACTGGGTTTTTTTGTTTTTGTTTTTTCAATTTACTGTTTCTTGTGATTCTGTAAATTGTCTGGGCTCAGCTGTAAAATCTTTCAGCTCTACAAGCTGTCAGCCACAGTACTCTTGTGCTGCAGCCATCTAGGTACTCAGTGGAAGTGCCTTGTGTTCCTGTACACAGTTTCATCTCTGTGCCCTAGTTCACCATCTAACAGACCTCTACAGGCCCTGTCTGTGCAGCACAGAGGCCTGGACTTCCACTCAGCGAAGGATCCAGGTTTCCAGAAGGAGCCTTCCAAGCAGATTACCTTAAATGTGAACATGTAGGAGAGTACTATTCCAGATCAAGATTTGCCCTGGAAAGAAATTTGGCAATAGTGTTGCTGTAGTTAGCATAACTGATGCCATCTTGAGCCCTGCATTGAGCTAGTATCCTATATTTGACCCAGGAAAATGGAAAATTACTCAGGGTATAAGTCCCATGAGAAAAGCAGAATGAGCTGTACCCACAGGAGAAAAATTAGCCTGTTCAACAAAAGAAGCAGGATACAGATGTCAACCAAAAATTAATTTAAGATTCTAGCTAAATCGTTTCCAACAGGATGTCTTTTTGTGGTTCTCTGTTTAAAAGTTTTATAATTTTCCAGTTCAGGGCCACTCAGTGAGGCTCTGAAATGGGTCCACATGAGTGGTCACTAAGCTCAGCTAATTAAATTCCAAATTTATCAATTTGGCTGCTTCAATTCCTATGTTGTTTATGAACTCACTTCTGTGTGTACCTTGAACAGGTCAAGCCATTAAACTGTCATGGTGCAAACATCTTCTCTGACTTCAAAATTTCTCTTTGTTTCAAGCATTCAATGGTTTGCATCTCTTTTTCAGGAAGATAATTGAATCTTGTTGCTCTTCCTGCATTTTATTTGTGAGAGACATTTGTTAATAGTGAGAGGAAAAATAGCATTAACCTCTCCACAAATCCAAAATTGAATTTCCCTTCTAGTTTGTTCATTTGTTGTTTGTTTTGTTTATTTGTTTGATTAGTTTTGAGACAGGGTCTCACTATGTATCTGCACTGACCTTGAACTCACCATGTAGCCCAGTTTGGCCCAGAACCCAATGTGATCCTCCTGTCTCAGTCACCCGAGTACTGGGATGACAGTAGTGTGCCATCAAAATTGGTTTCTCCTGTTTTGATATCTGAAACCTTAATCCCATTTGGTAAAAGCTCCAGCACAATTTAAATCAATTTGTTTTCACTGTTTAATTGGAGAAAATAAAGCACATGAAATTCTGGCTTTTCCTTCAAGTTCTCTTGCTAAAGGTGAGCTGAGATAAAAGTAGTCAAGCAAAATAGTCTCATACCTATATGACAGTGGAACTACAAAGTATCACAAGAAGTCATATAAGCAAGCTGACAGAAAGGACAGATGACCTACAAAGAAACAACTAGGCAGGAAGCAGTTATTTCAAAAATAGCAGTGCAAACTAAAATATAGTATATATAGCCAACCCACTGCACAACAAAATTATCAATTAGCTAAGCATAGTGGCACATATCTGTAATCCCAGATACTGGAGAGGCTGAGGTAAGAGAATCTCAAGTTTGAGGTCAATTTGAGATTAAGAGAATGACAACATAAAGAAACACCTGGAGACCAAGGACGTGGGAAATATCAAATTTTATTTCACCTCTGTACAGACAGCCTGACATCAGAGTGATGTCACTGAATGTCTCAAGGGAAGGCTGAATTTATATAGGATTTTGGGGTTGGTGCCAGAATCTCAAAGGGTCCAGATGAAGTGTCTGGAGTCAAAACTGCATTGACATTCAGCACAGGTATATAGATAGAACTGGCTCTGGGAAGACTTCAGGTCTTGCTCTAAATTTCTTTATGGCCCTTATTTCTTGTTTGTAGATGGGCAAGCTATTGTCAGTAATGGGAAGACTACTGTTTATAATAGCACAAAGTTCTCTCTCAGGTCACTCTCAGGCCAGGCCTGAAATTCCCATCTTTTTGCCATCTTCTCATATACAGAGAGGGGCAGGAAAGAGGACAGAATTTATCAAGGGTGTTTTAGGCAAGGACAAATGCGGAAGCATTGGCAGCCTAACTGGAAGGAATCTTGGGAGACAGGGCTGAATCAAATAGAAGTCAGAGCCAGCATTTGTCTGTTGGTAATCACTTGTACCCATCCTGTAAAAACTGAGAGAAAAGTCTGAGGAAACATGGCCCAAAGAAAAGGAGGAGGATTATGCAAATAGAAGGTAAAACTAATGGAAGAAGCCATGAGGCCCAGTTACCTTTCTAACTCCAGGCTCTAAACTTAGTTGTTGAACAGACAGAAGAGAAGATGTGACATGGATACTGCAGTGGGAATAGTGGGTTTAAACATTATAATTTAAGCTGAATATTAAACATTTTGAAATATAAAGTATAGCCATACTTTATATTTCATGTATTTCTTTTTTAATTTTATTTAAGAGAGGGTAAAAATAAAGCAAAACAGAAAAAAAGGGTAGAAACAATACAGAATTTCAAAAAAAATGAACAGTAAGAAATCACTAGTTGATACATTACATATTGTCCTCTTGGATGTAGTTGTTCAAGTTACAAAATTAAAGCCTACAAAGTAGACACTCAAACAGTGAGGCTGCAGACAGTTCTGTTCTCTGATCCAACAAAACTTAGCAACATAATTATCAATCCTACACCCTTAAATATACATGCAGTTTTATCCTTTAGAGCACTTGCTTTTCCTCCTTTTGCTTTTTAAGTCCATTATCTGTTTAGTTATATCATGTCTCAGGTTGCTCAGGTTGCTTACTGATCTGTTTTGTTGCTCTTGTTTACTTTTTTTTATTTTTTTATTTATTATTATTTGTTATTTATTTATTTTATTTTGAAGATAGTAAAATACAGCAGAACAAGACAGAACATAGCCAACTGAGGCAGTGCAGTGAAATTGGTACAGAACCTCACAGCAGGTTACTGGGATAACAGCAATAGGCACAATAGTACATCTGGGTTTCTTCACAATAGTTGTTCCTTCAATCAGGTAGAGCAATATTGAAGGAAATACTGAAATTATAAAAACAGAATATTGAATAAAGCAATACCATTGGTCAGAACAGAGCAAAACAGAGATAAAAATATTTGCCTTCAAAGAGATGGCAGAAGAAAATCCCCTTTATTTGCTATATCACTTATAGTCAAACTTGCAAGACATGCTCAGATCTCCAGCTCTCACTTGCTAGCAGCGGGGGGGGGGGGGTGATGTTTGATTCTTAGCCTGTGCCCCAGGTAGGCTGACAGCCACTCACCAGAGGGGTGAACTGGCTTCCAGTTTTCCCAGCACCCCAAGGTCCAACGTGGCACATCGCAGGTCTCAGGAAACGCTGATATGGTTCTCGCCCTGGTGCAGCAGTAGCTTGCCAGGCCACAGTCACTTACCAGAGTGGCATGTGGGTGGCTGCCTGTTTTCCCAGCACCCCAAGGTCCAACATGGTGTGTCATGGGTCTCAGGAAACGCTGATATCAGGACTATTTCTTACCAACCATGTTGTTTTTGTAGTTGAATCCCTATAGAATGTTAACAATTATATGATTTTACAAAGAAAATGAGATCAAAAGCCACACATAGTATTTCAGTATGATGATCATGAGGACATTATTTCTTTTCTGTTCTTTTTTTTTTGTTTTTTTTGTCTTTTTGAAACAGGGACTCACTAGGTAGTTCAGGCTGGCCTTGAGCTCAGTTTGTAGCCCAGGCTTGTTTTGAACTCAGGATGATCGTCCTACCTCAGCCTCCCAAATGCTAGGATTTGGGTGTGTGCCACCACAGCCAGTTTGAAGACATTGCTATTGTAACATAAGTAAAAGTTTATCTTAGTGTCTGAGTAATACACACAACATATACATCACATAAGTTTTTTAAAGATGTTATTTGATTGATAATCTCATGTTTGTTTGACATATACCTCTTATTACAAGTAGCTGGAGTATAAGAGAAAAGCAAGTATCTTAGTCTAGAAAAAGGTTATCACCATAAACTATCTCGATTTTATATCTTAGAGGACCTGTACACCTGGAAGGCATGAATACATTCAGTACACCATGAAATTAGCATAATGAATATCATAGCTATATGAAAACCTTTGTCTCATAATTTAGTTTTATATGAAGAACATAAGGTAGTGACTGCTGGATCTGGCCAGCAGTGACCAGCCCACCCCACCACTGAAAAGGCCTGAACATAGGGACAAAAAGTCCATTGCCACAGTGTAAGAGTCTAACCACAAGAACAAGGAAATAACCCCTATAATGGAGAGCCCCTCTGCCAACTTCTCCAGAAAAAGACATGTTGCATAGGAAGTGCAAGAGCCACCCACAGCTCTCAGCCCATGACTGAAACAATACTTACCCTGCTTTAACTGTCAATAAAAACCCTGCTCGGCCCTGCCCTGGGCTCCTTGCCCTGGCCCACTGGGTAAAGTGCCACTTCTGTTTCCTTTGATTAAAACTGCTCCCAATGTGTGTTCTGGTTCTTGGCATGGGGTTCAGTCGCTCTATCAGTCACAATTTTTTGTAGGTCCATTAACATATTTCTTATAATAAAATTAGAAAAAATAAAAACCTTTTACCTATAATCAATATTTTCTTTGTGTTTTATTTTAAGAATTTTGGCAACTTTGTGCCCTTTTTTCCTTCATTTAGCCTCCAGTTCAGTCACCTCTACACCTCTATACCTCTATACCTCTGGTCACTTATACAGACCTTTCCTGTTCTTCTAACAGTATCTATGGGATCCTTCTTTATAAGACTTTTATAAGGTCTGTTTTTCACATCTTGACAAACATTTTAAGAAAACGACAGACCTACCCTCCTAAAGGTCAGCATTTGAAATGTTTGAGGGGGATTCTGGCATTTTTAGCCTAGTTAGTCTTCAGTGGCCAAGCCTAGATCTGGGAAGGAGCCAGTCAGGGAGTGACCAGCAGGGGCCAGTGTTGGGTAATAAGACTTCTAGGGGACCCACAAGGGAAGGACATGGCTTGGAGAAGCCAGGCTGTGGGCATCTCCTAGCCCAGTGACCATCTGCTGTCTTTTGAAGCACAGCCCTGGAGCAACATCCCTGCAACATCCCTGCAGAGGAAAACTTTAGAAATGTGTTTAGTCATGGCTGGGGTGTTTGGTCCAGCCTGAGGGCTTCTTACAGTGGAGGTTAACATCTATAGCTCAGAAATGTGCTGCTTGCTTGTAGTCTTGTCTCTATTATTAAAACTTTGAACCCTTAATTGATAAATCCCTGTTGTCAGATTAGAGGGTCTACCTTCAGCTTCTGTAATTTTTTATGAATTTTTTTATGAATGTCTTGTGTTGTGTAATAAAAAACATCTGTAGGATAAGTTGTCCCTCCAGCCTTCCTGGATCTAACATTGGGTATCACCTCAAGACAGCAGCCAAGTGAGCCATGAACTGAGCTGAGTTTTCACTCCTGTTCTGGTGGTTTCCTTTAGCTTATCAAAATAAGTGGCCCTGATATAGCTCAGTAGCACAGCGCCCACTTAGCCAACAAGAGGTCCTGAGTTCAATTTCTGGTACCCTCCCACAAAAAAAAAGAAAAAAATGAAAAGAAAAAGTAACTTCCTAGAGGGCTTTCCAGTAAATGCCTTCTATTAATAAGAAATCAAACTGTTTCACCATGCTAGGTCCCCAGATCTCCCTGATAGTTCCAGTTAGGATCCTTCCGGGGACATTGGTCATTCCCACAGAAAGATCTGCCTGATTAGAGTTGCATTCATCTCTATAAGACTTAGCCAGGGAGATCACTCATTCCTACCAATCTGGAGGGAGAATGGAGCCAAGGATTACATTAGGTGAGGTTGGGCTATATGACTGAGTTAGGTATTGAAACTCTTGGATATATTGATTGGGATCTGAGGAAAAGGAAGTCAGATGCTGGTTAATTTGGGAGAGATCCATCAAACAGACAGGAACATGAACTCTAACAATTCCCTCTGCCCCTCCCATCTCCCAAAGTGGGAACTAAGGGCAAGGGGCAAGGTTTTGGGATCATATTGCAATTCATATTGAGTATGGGGTGGAGTGGGACAGGTGTAGTGTATGGTGGAGGATTAAATTCAGGCTGGAGTGTCAAGTAGATAGAGGGAATAGATAGCTGCTCAGCAGCAGTCCCTACAGGAGGGGAGGGAGCAGCTATACCAGCTGTGGGAAGCTCTGAGGGTGAGGAAGAAGGGGCTGTAGAAGCTGGAGGCCCTAAATAGGAGACAGAAGGGTTTGAGAGGAAATGCTTGAGGACACAAAGTAGGAGTATAAGGGAGGGTACAGAATGCCTGTAGGATCAGCACAATATGCAGGCTGACTGGGAGAGAGCCAGATGCCAGCCCTTTCCTGTGAGTTTGCACCATTCATGGACTATGGGAGAAGAGAGCAAGAAGTCAACAAGAAGCTAAGACCTCCTGTGAGTTGATGCCATGCACTGGCTGAGAACAAGACACCAACCCCTTTCAGCATGTGGGCAGGGAGACAGGAAAAACCAACATTCCTCCCTACCTCCCCACTCCGTAAGCAACCAGCTGATGCAGAGAAACTCAGGCTGTGATGGTAGCTAATGAGGTAAAACACAACTTAATGCTTGTAATCTTTAGTGTTTTGCTGACTTTGCAGGCGTACAGCCACTAATCTGATCATCTACTCAGAGGATAACAAATACACAATGTAGCATCTATGGGGATCTCCTTCTGAGGGTGATGGCCATTGTTAATTCCTTATTATCTTGTTTCAAAATCCTGTATCATTCTCATTATTTTGTTAGATTTGGTTTTATTCTGTTTTATCTTGTTTGATTTTGTTGTATTTAATGGCATGAGCAGCTATTTCAAAGATAACAAGATATATTATGGCAGTCATTTTTGATTTACTATTATCTTGAAGTCTTGTATTGCATTCATTGTTTTCTTTTCATTGGTTCTATCCTGTTTCTGTTTTGTTTGATTTTACTATGTCTGAAGGTATGGGCAGCCATGTTGAAAACAACAAGAGGCATTATGGTAACCATCGTTGATTTTCTACTACCTTGTTTTGAAATCCTGTGTCACTTACACTGTCTTGTTTTGATTGGCTTTATTATATTTTATTTTGTTTGGTTTTATTCTCTCTGAAATAAAATTTTAAAACAAGAATGCCTATAGGTAGGGAGCTTTGAACCACTTTTTTTTTGCATTTTTAAGGGGAATAAAACAGAACAATAAAGTGAAACAAAACAGCAATAAGACAGTAGGAAATCCACAACAGTTACTATACAATATTGCATATTGTTATCCTCTAAATATTTATTCAGCCTACCAACTTCATGCTTACAAAGTAAATCAATCAATACAAGCATTACATTGTTTCTTTACTTCTGTTGTTATCATCTCAGCCTATGTTCCTCTGAATCAGTCAGTTGCTTATAGGGGGACAGGGTTCTTCTCTCCCAGCCCTGATGCTGGCTGGCTTATGGGGGCAGGGGGAATGTGGCCTCCTTCCTGTTTCTCTCTGGCCATCAGGGCTATCATTGGTGCATGGTGGCTGGCTGCATAGCTCCCTTCCTGGTTCTCCTTGCCAGCTGGCAGGTCAGATGCTGGTGCACAGAGGGCTGCATAGCTTCCTGATTTCTCCCTAGCCAGCAGGCTAACCACTTTTTAGCTTTAGGAAGTAACTGTCTAATTCTCACAGAATGGAGAGATCCAACATTCCATTTTTTGGTCACTTTAAACATTTTTCTAGTGCATAGCTTGGCCAGAGAGACATTAAATGCTTAGACTTCAGATACTTTTGGAGGCAGAGTCATTTTAGACTTTTTGAAAGATAGGCAGAGAAAGATAAGTGTCACACTTGACATAGCAAAATAAGAGTGGCAGCAGGGCATCTTCAGTTAT
The DNA here is from genome assembly GCA_004027455.1 of Hydrochoerus hydrochaeris. Lineage (NCBI taxonomy): Eukaryota > Metazoa > Chordata > Mammalia > Rodentia > Hydrochaeridae > Hydrochoerus > Hydrochoerus hydrochaeris. Next base: position 90,866 of record PVLA01003378.1, read on the forward strand.
AGTCAAAGCCATAAGAGAACATGGGTGTATGAACAAATGGGTCATCACTACAACTGATCAGTCATTAAAGGTAGCTATGCGCCCCGAGAAGCCACTGTGACTAGGATAGGTTTAAAGGCATTGAGAAGGAGTGAGCCTTTCTCTGTCCCAAGGGGTAAGAGAAGAGAGCAGAACTGGAGAGCAGTCAAAATCAGAAAGGGAAGAGGTTTGGAGCAGAGAGGGCTAAACATTCAGAAATAAAGTGGACAACTGTGGCTGCAGCACAGGACAGTGGGGAATGGGGTGGGGGGGTCTCAAGTGTGCAGAGACCATTAGAAGCCTGGAAAGGGAAAGAGCTTACCTGATCTGAGGCAATGGGAACTGGAGAGCTTCCTGGAGCAGTGGAGCAGAGTCCAGAGTCAGTGTCATCTTATATCCTCATTGAAAAACAATTGAGATAAGACACAGTAACTTCTTAAGGGAACCTCACTTATCAAATCTGAGTCATGGCACCAATATATTAGAGAATGGCAGCATGAGGAAACACCCAGAGACATGAGGAAAGACTAGATTTTATTCTCCCTGAATATAGGCAGGCTGATGTTAGAATTATATAAGCACCTATGTGGAGGGGAGACCCAACACTGGGCAAGTTAGCAAGACCCTGTTTCAAAATAAATAATAAAAAGGGCTGAGGCTGGGAATGGTGGCAAATGCCTATAATCCCAGCACTCAGGAGGCTGAGGCAGGAGGATTGGTGTGACTCTGAGGCCTGCTTGGGCTACATAGTGAGTTCAAGTTCAGCCTACACTACATATCAAGACCCTGCCTCAGAAAAACAAAAGGGAGGTGGGAGATGTAGCTCAGTGTAGAGAACTTGCCTGACATGCATGAGACATTTGCAGACAGACTGAGTTAATCACCAGTCTTTACCTAAAGAACTACTGAAGGATGTGTTTCAGTGAGAAGGAATTTAAATCCAAAAGAAAGCAATGATAAACACAGAAATTATAAGCATATGGAGTACAAATCTGTTCATCCAAAAGGAGTTCAATCGGTAAGATACAAATTTTTTAAAAGGCCAAAATATATCCCTGATATATTCTCTTGACATTTTTATCATCTCTATTTAGCAATAGTACCTATAAGTCCTGACTTTTGTAGAAGTGGCCATAGGTCCAATAACTGTGCATCAATATACATCTCTATTAGCTATGAAAGTCAGATAGTTTTGAGTAATTAACACACAAACTAAATCTCAAACTCATTTTATTCATTGGTTTCATCATTATTTATCACACTTTCTAAATTATAAAAATATCACTTTCAGTTTTTCCCTGTATTTCTCTCCACCAAGATGGGGGTTAGATACAAGTGAAAAATAAACACAACATTTCTGGTTTCCCTCCAGCATGTAGAGAACATGGGAGATGCATGTCTCATACTTATAAGAGACACTGAACAAATTTAAAAGAATAATAATAATAATAACGGTCCTAGCCAGGCTTGGTGGTGCACACTGTAATCTCAGCACTCAGGAGGTTCAGGCAGTAGGATCACTATAAGTTCAAGGCAAGCTTGCACTACACAAGAGCCTGCTAAAAATAAAATAAAATTCACTGAGAGACAAATGATTAGAATATGCCTATATTTATTAAGGAAATTGCACAAATAATTACATTTTTAAACAGAAAGCAGTAGGCCCAAATGACTTCATCTGTGAATTCCAAATACCTAAGGAAGAAATGATACAAATTTTATTCAACCTCTTCTAGAAAATAGAAGCAAAGGGAGAACATTTTCTATCTAAGTGGATGAGCCATTTTCCCAATACCAAAGCCAGATAAAGATATAAGAAATGCTGCTACAGGCCACTGTTGCTCACAAATATGGATACAAAAATGCTCAGGAACAATAGTAAATTGAATCCAACAGTGCAAAAAATTAATTATATACCATATCTAATTAGAATTTATTCCAGGTATCAAAGACTGCTTCAACATTTGAAATAGAGAAAGAGAGAGAGAGAAAGAGAGAGACAGAGACAGAGACAGAAACAGAGAGAGACAGAGAAAGAGAGAGAAAGAGTGGGGGTGACTGGGGACAAGAAATACCCTCCTAGAGAATCAGAGCATGCCCCTAGTGACCAACTTCCCCTAAGTCACATTTCCTGAAGTTTCCCCACCTCCCAATAAGGTCATCAGATTATGAAAGTATCAATGGATCAACCCATTGATAAGCTTAGGACCATTGTAATGTAATCACCTCAAAAGCTCCACTTCTGAATTTTGCTACTTTGAGCAAATTCTGCCACATGAGCTTTGGGGGACCATTTTAAGTCTAATAATTATTATTGTTTTAGAGTATACTCCTACTTAAGGGGGGTTCACTATATATCAGGCCAGGCATGGTAGCACACACCTGTAATCCCATCACTCAGGAGACTGAGGCAGGAGAATGCTATAAATTCAAGGCCAGCCTGAACTACATAGCAAGACCTTGTCTCAAAAAAATAAAAATAAAAATAAATTTTAAGAAAGCCTTATAAAGATCCAACCTGGAGGTGTTCCTAAAGACAGCACTGTTACAGGAGATATCATCAGCTCCATGCACGTTAGTGACCCTGAAGACCTTCCAACAGAACAAGCTGTGCAGGTGTGAGAAAGTAATGGTGACAATCCTGAACCTATATTGGCTTAGGCTAGTTTGTGTGTTTTTGTATCTGAGCTCTTAACAAAACATTTTAAAAGTTTAAAACATACACATATTAAAAACATTAAAAGACTTACAGAATAAGAATTATGCAATGTTTCAAGCTCTTATTACAAAAAAATCAAAAAATTAAAAAGTTATGAAGCAAAAAAAGAGGAGGCTGCCTACCAAAGGAAGTGGAAAAAAATTTATAAATTTAAATGTAATGTTGATAAAGTCTACAAGAGTGTATGGCACTGCCATAAGTGCTTGCATCAGAGGCTGTAAAAGGTGAACAGCAAAATAAAATAGCATGAAGTTATAAGCCAAAGTATAAAATAAATAAAAAATGGTTAATTTTTTTAAAAAAGAAAAGACATCTCCTATGCAAAAGAATGGCAAATAATCAAGGATAACACCTCCCACCAGAATCCTACAGATGTATCACTTTCATACCACTGTAAAGTCAGAAATTATAAGTTGAACCAGTATAACTCAGGGACCATCAAAATGTGAGCCTTTAATATTATGTGGTAAAAATGGAACTTTACATCTATAATTTTCCCACAAAAATACATAACCCCAGTTTAAACACAAGGAAAAACATGAGACAAATTCCAATTTAGGAATGCTAATTTAGACCCATTCTACAAAATCTCTAACCAGTGTTCCTCAAAATTGTCAAAGCCTCAAAAACAAGGAAAGTCAGACAATCTGTCACAGCCAAGAGTAGCCTAAGGAAACATGACAACTAAATGTAATATGGCATCCTGGATGGGAATCTTGGGCAGAAAAAAGAACATCAGGTAAAAATGAAAAATTTTTGAATAATGTACAAACAATATTAATGTAGCAGTAATATCTGAGTATTTGTTGATTTATTATAACCAATGCACCTAATATAAGAAGTTAACTATGGGGGACTACATTCACAGTTTTGTTACAAACCTAAAACTATTTATTCTACCATAATAAGGTCAGTTTTTAAAAGAAATAATGCACAAAGAGAGTTCACATGAAAAGAGCAAGAGTGTAAAGGGTGAAAGATAGATATATAGATATATAGATATATGGATATATAGATGATATATAGATATATGGATATATAGATATATGGATATATGGATAGATACATGGATATATAGATATCCTACCAGTGTGAATAATTGTGAGCCAATTTGCATAAAGCATAGTCACAGAAATGTCAGAAAGTTTATAGCCTCATCACTCAAATAAAATGGCCAGCCAGCAGCACCAAAGTATAGGAATCTGGGGCCAGAGATTTGCTCGGTGTCCTAAGTGCCTGCCTGGAAGCAAGGTTGTGAGTTTGATCCCAGTACCAAAAAAAAAAAAAAAGAAAGAAAAGAAAAAAAGATCGCAAGATGGCTGACTGAGTGGTGGCATGATAGAGCCTCTCTGAAAAAAAAAAAAAATCCAACACTGGAATCTGACAACATGGAGAAAGCCAGACAAAAGGAGAGGAATTCTCATGACCCAGGAAGAAACTGAGGAAAAAGAAAAAGAAAAAAAAGGAAAGAAGAAGTGTGGATGGAGGGCTGGAGCTGGGCAGGCCCTGATTGCTGTACTGGCACGCCTTAGAGTCAAGAGACTCATGATCAAGCTGAGATCACGGTCCTGCCAAGAGCAGAGGCTGTTGAGCTCCAGACCCTCGGCTGGGGGAGGCACTGAGATGGGGAGTGGAAACAGCCTGTTGAGCTGCGTGAACTTTGGTGAGTGACAGGAACTGTATTCCCCAAACTGGGAGGACTGGCTGGGCAACATTTTGGAGTTGGGCAGGGCTGGCTTGAATCAAAACCCCAGGTGGCATCCATCAATGACTCCTAGTCCAAAGCAGATTGGTGGGATCTGCTTGGGCTGGGCCAGGCCCATGGTTGAAACCCAATAGCCAGGGATGAGGCTGCTGTGAGCCAGGGCATCGCCAGGGAACACACAAACTTGCTGAAGCATCCACTGGGTGACTGAAAAGGGGGAAGGGCTGGCTCTCAGCATGCACCTCGCAGATCCGCAGCAGACTGAGGGGCGGTACTTCCTTAGCAAGTGCACTGCAGAAAAAGGTAAGCAATAGGAAAGGCCCAGAGACTTCCACCACCCACCCATCTGAAGGGGGACGGAAACATGACCAGACAGAGAAACAGCAAAAGGTCTCACTGCGGAACCAGGGAAAGTGAGTCCAGCAGAGGTAAATGCAGAGGAAGTTGAGGGCAGCAAACCTGTAATGTCAGAGACAGCCTCATCGGAAATAAAGAAATACCTCCATGACCTCATCAATGAATTTAAATCTGAAATTCTAACTCAGGTGAAGCAAGATATAAGAAGATTAATAAAAGAAGTCCTGGGTAATCCTCAAGTAGACACAAATGAAAGAACAGAGGAGCCCAGAGAAAGGCGAGAAGCCTTTGATAAAGAATATAAACAAAACCTAGAATATATGAAACAGATCCAAAAAGAATATCAGGAAATTAAAAATTCCATTGAAACCTGGCAAAACCTTTTAACACAAACTAAAGACAAACTTTCAAAACTTGAAGATAGATTTGCAACATATGCTCACAAAAGGAAGGATCTCTTAAAAATAACAAGGAACCAGGAAGCAATGATACAAAGGCTAGAAGATGACAAGAGCATTTATAACCTAAGAATAAAATATGTAAATGAAAATGTAGCAAAAAATACAAATGAAATAAAAAGTCTATTCACAGAAATAAAGGAAAACTTCCCAAACATAGGTAACGGAAGTGAAGTTCAGATAAATGAGGCATACAGAACTCTAGCCAGCTACAACCAAAACAGATCTACACCCAGACATATAATAATCAGGATCCCAGAAATCCATCACAAGAACAGAATATTAAAAGCAGTCAGAGAAAAGAAACAGATTACCTATAAAGGAAAACTCGTCAAAATCACAGTGGACTTCTCAATGCAAACCATCAAATCAAGAAGAGCTTGGAGCAAAATATTCCAAGCCCTGAAAGAAAATAACCTCCAACCCAGAATGATGTACCCTACAAAACTGTCTCTCAAAATTAATGGAGAGACAAGATATTTCCATGACAAAGAGGAACTGAGGGAGTTTGTGACCACCAATCCAACCCTGCAAAGAATACTGAAGGACATATGAGAGAGAGAGAGAGAGAGAGAGAGAGAGAGAGAGAGAGAGAGAGAGAGAGAGAGAAGAAAGTCACCAGGGTTCCAGGAACAATGGCAGAAAGACCTCAAAGAAAAGGGCAGACAGTGGAATGAAGGAAAAAAGTAAACAACAATGACAGAAAAATAGCATAGCAGAGATAAGACAGAGAAGATTGGTTATATTGCTGTTTTATCTTGACTGATTTTATTTGAATCTGGTATGCTTGAGAGTGTCAAGTCTGAGAATAGGGACAACTACCCTGAAGATGACAGGATTCAATAGGATACCAATTCTGGTTTGATTGTTAACTGCCTTTGAAGTCATATAATGTCTCCAATGTTTAGATTTTATTAATAGTGTAATGCAATGCTAAGTTTAACTATACTGTGTTTGACAATATAGACAATTTTATTGAAAATAACAAGAGACATCATAGCAACTACTGTAGATCACCTAGTATTGTGGTTTTGTATGTCCTTTCCATTTCATGTTTCTCTAGGAATTTGTATTGTTGACTTGTTTTGATTTGTTTCTCCCTCTAATACAGAAAGGCTAGGTACATGTGTAGAGACTTATACATGTGTAGAACTTCTAAGTAGTTTATGAGAATGGATTATAGTTATTGTAAAGAAAAAAAGAAAGGAAAAGAAAGTATTCTAAAGGATATAACTCATGTATGTGTGAGTGTGTGGGATTAATAACCATGTTGCTAAAATTTTAGTTGGATGGATGAACAAAACTGTTTGCAGCAGTCTCACTGTTTAGATGTCCACTCTGTAGGCTTTACTTTTGTAACTTGAACAACTACTTCAAAGAGGAAAAATGTAATTATCAACTAGTGATTTCTTACTGGTTACTATTTTTGTTTTTCTGTTTTGTTTTGTTTTTGAGATTTTGTATTATTTCTACCCTCCTTCTGTTTCAAATTTTTTTCTTTAAATAAAAAAAAAAGAAAAGAAATGCAGAATCTGGGGCCCTTCTCTGAAACAGAATCTGTATTCTAACAAGATCTACAAGTAATTTATATGTACCTGAAAATTTGAAAGACATTAGCTTGGAGGTTATCAAATAGGAAATGCATATTTATCACCTGTTTTCCCCTATCCTACCCCCATCCCCAACTCTCCCCACAAAAATTTGTGATCTCAAAACAAACATATTTACTGTAAGATTTGATGAACTTATCTTCTACCAAAGATTCTGCTCATGAAAATATTCTCAGTAGGACAAATTTCAGTCTAGATCTCTAGACAAAGATAGCATTCTTGTGCTCCCTGCTTTAGCTCAGTTGGCTAAGGCCCTGCTCTATAAATGTGAGGTTGTGAGTTCCATGCCAGAGGCAGCAAAAAAAAAAAAAAAAAGATAGCATTCTTAGACTTAATTCTAGTTTCTGGTTAACCACCTTCTAACTTTTGGGAATGCCTTTTTAAAAGATAGATATGTATTGATCAATTCACAGTACTGACATAGTATTCGAGTTTACTCCCAGATAAATTGAAAACTCTTTTCCTCTGCTCAAGTGGAAGGATGCTCACCTCTAACTATGAGGGGAAAATCAAGCAGAGTAATTACAGGTAGAATAAGAGCCATAAGCTCCAGATTACTCTCAGGAAACATTTCTTAGTCTAAATGCACTTTTTAATTAGCTCTTCCAATAGCATCATGCTAATTGGTTAATTTGGGAATGATATGATACCCTGTGTGCTTTAAAGAAAATCTGTTGATATATTTGTTTGCAACTGAGACTGTCTTATTACTGGCAGGACAGATATTATTAAAACAGAATCACCTGCTTATTTTATCCAGGTTTTTTTAATGAACACACATGAATTGGATTATCCCTAGGGTTTCAGGAGGAATTATTAGCATTTTGAGTGATGGAAAATTGCCACTTAGCTGGGAAATAAATGAGCTTTAAATAGATATCATTATTTTTACAAGGTTCTTATTGTAAATGTTTCATTATAAAAGAAAAACCCATCTAGTCTATTCTCATTGTTAGTTTATGATTAGGATGTTAACCTCCAGCTCTTCACATCAGGCCATGGTAAGTTTTGATAAGTGGTTATTGTGTAAAATAGAATTACTCTTTACTGGCCCTAATAATATTTCCAAGTTTCACAATTTGTTACCTATGATGTGAATAAAACTGTATTAAGTTTATTTGCCTGGGCTAAGAAATACTGCATTTTAAAACATTCTGTGACTTTAATACATTTTACTATTAATAAGGTGATTCCTGAACACCGTAGAAACAGTGTTGAGGTGATAACACTTGGATGTTTGTCACACCTAAGATTTTCATGTTGCTTTACTCATCTCACTAAGAGATGATACTTCATGATCCAAACTTCCTGTCTTCATATTTAAAATGTTCTTTTCCAGCCTCATTCCTGCCAAAGAATAATGAGGGAAAAACAACTGCATGGTTCACAACAAATTTTGCAAAGTGCTCATGTGAACAATCTCCTTCCTCCAGTTTAGCAGCATCTTTTTAGAAAATAATATTAAAGGCCAGTTATGGTGGTGCATGCCTGTAATCCCAGCACTTAGGAGGCTGAGGCAGGAGGACCACTGTGAGTTCAAGGCCAGCCTCGACTACAAAGTGAGTTCAATGCCACCCCCAATTGCATAGTGAAACCCTGTCTCAAAAAAACAAAAAAGAGAAAGAAAAGAAAGGCAAATAGATTAAACTGGCTGCAGCTGTTCTACAGTCAGTTGAGGCTCACAGGAAACTTTAGAAATCCTAGGGTGCCCCCTAGAGTTTGAAATGGAAAGACAAGTTTCTCTGGCGCTGCATTCAGAAAACATGATTCTTCCAGAAGTGTATTTAAACAAAGCACAGATAAGCAATGATTATTGGTCACATAAATGTGCAGAGGGATAGACAGATGTATATATGGATGAGGATGGATGGATGGATGGATGGGACATAAAAACATAAAGAAACTTGCCTGTGGATAAGTTTACAGTGTTATAGTTAGAAGCTACTTCATGCATGTGTAGCATTCATCATACTGTTAAAAAAAAGTGTAACTCCTGTCTCCTTTCTCCTCCTCTCTCTCCCTCCCACTCCCTTTCTCCCTGCCTCCCTGTCTCCCTGTCTCCCTCTCCCTCTATTCCTCTCTCCCTCTCTCTATGTCTCTCTGTGCACATGTATGGTCTTCTTTCTTCATGATGTCAAGATTCATATAGGCAGTTCACCTACTTAACACCAGATAGCTGGCCATGGCAGCACTTGTCTGTAATCCCAGCTCTGGGTGGGCTCAGGAAGACAAATCATCACAAGTTCAAGACCAGCCTTGTTACATAATGAGTTCAAGTTTGAAGTATGTAATGCCACTCTGTCTCAAAAAGCAAACAAAAAACCACCACATTTATTCCTTCTTGAAATCCCCATTGATTCTCTTCTCCATCTTTAGTTACTTAAGCCTATTGTCAGATCCTAAAAATAGCATTTTCAGAATATCACTGGCAAGCCTTCTAACACCACCTCCTATTATTTTTGCTTTGTTCTGCTTTGATTCTGCCATACTGGTGATTGAACCCAGGAATGTTTGCACTGAGTTACACTGTCAGCTCTTTACCTTTTTAAAATCTTGAGATGGGGTCCTCCTAAATCACTAAGTTGCCTAGGTTGGAATAAAAATTTTGATTCACCTGCCTCAGCCTCCAAGAGTGCTGGAATTACAGGCATGTAATCTTTTAAAATATGGGAGACACTATAATGTATTTGGAAATGATGGAAATTATGCAGTTGAGGATGAAGTTGGGATGCAGAAGTTGGGGGCAGAATTATTGTAAGGATAAAAGTTCTTAAATGAGAACAAGACTGGATAGAAGCAGAGGGTTTGAGCCAAGCCAACTCCCATTGAATAGGAGGATAAGAAGGCACCTGTGTACATGAAAAGGGTCATCAGCTTACAGTGAAGAGCTGAGGGCTGGAAAAGAGATGAGAAAGAATGAAAAGTGAGAATGAGACAGTGAGTTAATAAAGGAAATACACTAGGATTGTCTTAGCTCTTCAATTCTGTGATTATAAATTTAAAGAGAAGGATTTCTGCTAGGAAGGTGGTCAAGCAGTAAGCAACAGAGAAAACAGCCTCTCTAAAAGTCACCATCCAGACACTGGAATATAGCATTACAAGGAAGACAAGAAGGAAGGCAGTGGGTCCCCTGGACCCAGCAAAAATCTGAACGATGAACTGAAGCCCACAGACAGAGTGTAAAGAAAAACTTCAAGGAAGAAGGAGGTAGCCAGTGGTGCCTTTGCCCTGAGATGGGACTCACTGTGTGAGAGAAGCTGTTTGAACCTGGGGATACACAGTCACAGTGACAGTGACTGCTGGAGACCCCAGAGGCCTCTGCAGAGAGACACAGCAGTGGAGGGGAGAGGTAGATATGGAGGACTGCACTGGCTGGCAGTGAGCACAGAGGATTTAGTCGTCCCATGGGAAAAGAACAATTAGCTGGGAGCCATTTTGGATATGGGCAGCCTGAGCTCAGAACTTGGAACTGCTCCCAGCTGGGCACAGACCCATGGAAATTGCTTAGACTGCTGCAAAAACAGTAAGTCTGGTCTCAGGGCAGCCTGCTGAGATTATCCACTATCCTGTCATAAAGCAACTGCCAGCTTTCTGGGATAGATCGGCATGATTCATGACTCTGCCTCCACAGGCTGTCTACTAGTAAAACCAGAGAGAATCCTGGAAGTGGGCTGCTTGTTTAGCTTTTTCTTTTTCATTTTTTTTCTCTTTCTCCTTCATTGTTTTTATGTGAGTGTGAAAGTGGTTCCTAACCTCTTTGTGAGTGTGGCTCTGTTCTGTTTTTCCTTTTATCTCTTCAATCTCTCTTTTCCTTCAGTATTCTGCACCAGTTGCCCCAAGTTGATGAGATCTCCCTTTGTCCTCTAATCTTATTTGTAATCTCTTTCTCTTTTTTATTTTAAAGAGGATAAAACCAAAGAAAATAAAGCAGAATAGAACCAATCAAAACTAACCAATATAAGTAATACAAGACTTCAAAACCCTACAAAATCAACAACAGTTAACATAATGCCTTTTGTTGTCTTCAAAATAGCTCTAGATACCTTCAAATATAGTAAAAATCAACAGAACAGAATAGAATAGAAATAATAAAAACAAAACAATGAATGCAATAAAGGACTTCAAAACAAGCCAATATAAATCCAAAATGACTACCATAATATCTTGCTATCTTAAAATAGCTGCTCATGTCCATATTTAACATAAGCTAACAAACAAAAAATAATAAAACCCAATCCAACAAAACAATGAAAATGATATTTCCAGGCAAGGATCACTTCCTGTTGAGGCTTGGTCCTCCACCACCACCACTACCACCCCCCACAGTCCACAAATGGCGCTGACTCACAGAGAGAGGCTTGGGTCAGGTAGTCCCCATTCTGGCAGCAGCCTGCACATCTCTCGTTCTCTTCTTCCACTTTTCTATTTTCTCCTTAATCCATTTTAAATTTTAACCCTCAAGGGCAAAACTGACACATTACAGACTTATATATTACATATAATTATCTGGTTTGTTTTACATTTTGTTATATAATTACAAATCTAGTTTACACAATAAAAAGTTGGAAATTAAGGGTCTGAACAGTTTGTTGTGTTCTAGGCTGTGTTTGATGCTACTGGTACCACTATAGCCAAAATTGACATAATTATTCTAAACAGCTGTTCACTCTAGTATTCCATGGCTGAGATTAACTAAGGGTCACAGAAACTATGGTGGCACAGTGTCAAAAAAATAAAGACTAGGCCAAATGAGCAACAACTTCTCATTTCCAACAAACTGAAGAGTTAAGAGAGTCCAACAGACTAAAACCCAAGAGCTAGCTACACATAGACAACATCTCAGAGAAGTAATCATCACCTAAGGGCCTTAAATACTACCAATAAAGCAACCCACCTACTAGGATAGGCAACTTACAAGCATCACCCCAGAAATTAAACTAAAAAAAAAAAAGGAATAGGAAGACACTTAAACAAGAGGTAATCCCAGACATCCAGTTCATCAAAGGCAAACCTAGGGGATATTGAAAGGGGACAAAATATCCCCACCAGACCTGGCTGAAGTAGAAACAACAAAGCAATTGAATGAGCCTCTGGAAAATATGAAATCAAAAATAATCTCTCAGATAATTACAGAGATTACCAAAATACACTTCATGTTTAGTGACATTAGAGCAGAAACAGACCAAAAAAAAAAGACGAACTTACACAAATTATGGAAGCTCAGCATAGGAAAGAAAATGGAACCATAAAGCAGATTCAAGCAGATACCAAGGAGAACAAAAACTCCACTGAATGTATTTGAAGCACATTAGGCTGATGTGGGGACAGGATCTCAGATATTGAAGATCAGTTTGCAGTTAGTGACCAGGGAAAGAAAGATTTCTCAAAAATAGCAAGGGACCATGAGAAATGCATCCAGAAGCTGCTAGATGAGACAAAGAAGAATAATTTAGGATTAATTAGAGTCAATGAACAAGCAGGAGATAACACAAATCACATTTTAAAAAATGTTTACAGACATAATGACAGAAAACTTTCCTGGTAGAGAAAAAGAATTTGACATACAGACAAATGATGCATACAGAACTCCAATTAGCAATGATCAAAAAAATCTACAGCCAGGTGTATCATAGTCAAGATTCCAGAAATTCAACACAAGAATAGAATCCTAAAGACTGTTAGAGAAAAGAAACAGATCACCTATAAAGGAAAGCCCATCAAAAATACATCTGACTTCTCAGCACAAACTCCAAGTCAAGAACAGTTTGTAGTGAAGTACTCCAAGTTCTAAAGGAAAACAGCTTTCAACCCAGGTTGATGTATCTGCAAAACTATCTTTCAAAATTAATGAAGAAATAAGATATTTCAGTGATGAAAAACATCTGAGGAAATCTATAACCACTAAACCAGCACTCTAAAATGTACTGAAGGATATTCTAGAAAGAAATAAAAAGGGCTACAACTCCATGAACTCCAGTAGAAGGAATCCACCAGATAAGACAAACAATTAGAGGGAAGGAAAAATGGGGGGAGCAAACAACTGGAAAATAACATGACAAGAATAAGTCAATATGGCGTGCATCTCACAGATCAACAGCAGATAGGGGAGAGCAGCACTACCCTAGCCAGTAAGCTGCAGAGGGACTTAAGGCAGTATGTAAAGGTCAGAACACCTCCATCATTCTCCTGTCTGAGGGAAACCAGAAGCATGACAAGACAGAGAAACAGCAAAAGGCCTTCAACTGCTGACCTAGGGAAAATAAGCCCAGGAGGGATGAGTACAGAGGAGATTGAGGGCAGCAGACATGCAGTATGAGAAATGGCCTCATTGAAAATAAAGAAATACTTCCATGACCTCATCGATGAATTTAAATCTGAAATCCTAACTCAGGTGAAGCAAGATATAAGAATATTAATAAAAGAAACTCTGGATACTCCTCAAGAAGACACAAATGGAAGAATGGAGAGAAAAGAGAGATGAAGCATATAAGATGAAGAATATAAACAAAATCTAGAATACATGAAACAGATCCAAAGATAATATCAGGAAATTAAAAGCTCCATTGAAAGCTGGGAAAACTTCTTAACAGAAACTAAAGACAGACTTTTAAAACCTGAAGATAGGTTTGCAATGTATGATCACAAAAGGAAGGATCTCTTAAAAATAACAAGGAACCAGGAAGTAATGATACAAAGACTAGAAGATAATAACAGTATTTATAACTTAAGAATAAAAAAATGTGAATAGAGAGCAGGGACAAATACAAATGAAATAAAAAGGCTATTCACAGAAATAATTAAGGAAAACTTCCCAAGCATAGGAAATGATGTTCAGGTATATGAGGCATACAGAACTCCAGCCAGCTACAACCAAAGCAGATCTATACCCAGACATCCCAGAAATCCATCACAAGAGCAGAATATTAAAAGCAGTCAGAGAAAAGAAACAGATTACCAAAATCACAGCAGACTTCTTGATGCAAACTATCAAATCAAGAAGAGCTTGGAGTGAAATATTCCAAGCCCTGAAAGAAAATAACCTCCAACCCAGAATGATGAACCCTGCAAAACTGTCTCTCAAAATTAATGGAGAGACAAGATATTTCCATGACAAAGAGGAACTGAGGGAGTTTGTGACCACAATCCAACCCTGCAAAGAATACTGAAGGACATGAGAGAGAGAGAGAAGAAAATCACCAGGGTTCCAGGAACAATGGCAGAAAGGCCTCAAAGAAAAGGGCAGACAGTGGAATGAAGGAGAAAAGTAAACAACAATGACAGAAAAATAGCATAGCAGAGATAAGACAGAGAAGATTGGTTATATTGCTGTTTTATCTTGACTGATTTTATTTGAATCTGGTGTGCTTGAGAGTGTCAAGTCTGAGAATAGGGACAACTACCCTGAAGATGACAGGATTTAATAGGATACCCATTCTGGTTTGATTGTTAACTGCCTTTGAAGTCCTATAATGTCTCCAATGTTTAGATTTTATTAATAGTGTAATGCAATGCTAACTACTATAGATCACCTAGTATTGTGGTTTTATATGTCCTTCCCATTTCATGCTTCTCTAGGAATTTGTATTTTTGACTTGTTTTGATTTGTTTCTCTCTCTAATACAGGAAGGCTAGGTATATGTGTAGAGACATACATGTGTAGAACTTCTAAGTAGTTTATGAGAATAGATTATAGTTATTGTAAAGAAAAAAAAGAGAGGAAAAAAAGTATTCTAAAGGATATAACTCCATGTATATTTGAGTGTGTGGGATTAATAACCATGTTGCTAAAGTTTTAGCTGGATAGATGAACAAAACTGATTGCAGTCTCACTGTTTAAATGCCTACTTTCTATGCTTTACTTTTGTAACTTGAACAACTACTTCTAGGAAGAAAATATGTAATTGTCAACTAGTGATTTCTTACTGGTTTTTGTTTTTGTTTTGTTTTTGAAATTTTGTATTATTTCTATCCTCTTTCTGTTTCATTTTTTTCTCTAAATAAAAAAATTTTTTAAAAGCATAAGTCAATACATATTAGTTATAACCATCAATGTTAATGGTCTCAATTCACCAATCAAAAGACACAGACTGGCAGAATAGATCAAGAAATAGGACCCAACAATATGCTGCATACACATAACATATTTAATTCAAAAAGAAATTCATAGCTGAAAGTCAAAGGATGAAAAACAATAAACCATGCAACAGGAACCCAGAAAACAGGCAGGAGTAGCTACTCTATTTGCAGGCAAGGTGAATTTCAAACCAAGATTGATTAAGAGAGATAAAGAAGGTCACTGCATCATGATAAAAGGAACAATCAAAGAGGAAGAGATAACAATTGTACATATATTTGCAACAAATACCAATGCACCCAACTATATAAAACAATTACTAACAGATATGAAAAATCAAATAAGCCCTAATACAGTTGTATTGGGAGACCTCAATACCTTACTGTCACAAAAAGATAGATCACCTAGACAAAAATATCAATAATTAAATATTAGAAATCAATCAAACCTTTGAACAAATGGATTTAGTAGATATCTAGTGTTCCATCCCACACTATCTGAATACACATTTTCCTAGCTGCAAGTAGGACATTCTCCAAAATAGACCATATACTCCATACTACCTCATATAACATGCCTAAGTAAATGCAAAGGAATTGAAATTATCCCATGCATACTAGCAGACCACAGTACAATGAAATTGGAAACCCATGCCAAAGGAAACCACAAGAACTTTACAACATGTGGAAATTAAATAGCACCCTACTGAACAACCAATGAGTTACAGAAGAAATTAGACAGTTTTTACAGTTGAATGATAATGACAGTACAACATACCAGAAATTGTGAGACAAAGTTAAAGCAGTCTTCAGAGGAAAATTTATAGCAGAAAATACCTGTATCAGGAAAACAGAGCAAGTGCATATAAACAACTTAATATTGAACCTCAAAATTCTAGAAAAAGAAGAGCAGGATAAGCCAAAAATTCATACAATGGGGGACTTATAAAAACCAGAGCAAAAAAGGCTGCAGGGGGAGCTAGGTCTCAGAGGCTCTGTGCCTGTTTTCCTGCTGGGACGTGCGCTCCAAATATTCACTGTCTCCACAGCTCAGACTTTCTCGTTGGTCATTCCTGTAGTGACACTGGGTGAGCAACAAGTGGCTTCCTGAGGTTTAGGGCATAAACATCTCCTTCAGCATCTCCTCAGCTCAGGTGAATAAGAAAACATGCAGATGCTGTCATGGAGCTCAGTTTACTTTCTACAAAAATTGGACAATGAGCTGAAAATGGCTAAATGTGATTAAGCAAGTGTAGTGATTTGAATTGTTTCTCTGTGCTTCTCTACTCTCTATTCCTTGCTATAAAAAACCCTTGCCTAAGCATAGGCAGAGATAACTAGCAGATATACTTCCACCTGCCAGGTGTTGCCACTGGAATTCCCCTTCCTGTGAGCAGCCAGCACAGGCAGGGAGACCAGCAGATCCACCTCTGCCTGCCAGATGCCACCACCAGAAGGCCCCTTCCTTCAGGCAGCCAGCATGGGCAGAGAAAATCAGCAGATCCACCTCCACCTGCTGGGTGCCTCGACCAAAAGACTCCTTCCTGTGGGCAGCCAGCATAGGCAGAGAGAGCCAGACAGATCTGCCTCTGCCTGCTGGGCACTGCTACTGGAAGTCTCCTTCCTGTGGGCAGCCAACAGGAGCAGATAACACTGCCAGGTAAACTCCCTGCACCTGTAGGCCACCATTGGAGGCCCTTGCTTCCATCACCAATCAGAAGAATCAAACAAACACATCCCTGTATGCCAGCCACCATCGTGGGAGTTCCAGTGTATTCATGCAGGCTGAGAGGAGCAGCCTCACCTCCACACATCCCTGATTGGGGAAGTCCCAGTGTAGCTACACAGGCCTGGAGAAGCCCACCCCACACCCTGCTACCTCCCTGTAAATCTGGGAACCAGGTGCCTGTCCCATTCTCCTACACTGCAGCCAACTTGGGAAGTGCCTGGGGCCCTACAACCAGCTTGTGGGGAGGAACCCAGAAGAATGTCAAGACAAAGGAGTAAAAGGCAATCTCAGACCTCTAGCCCACACTGAACAAGTCTAGGAAACATAGTCATAGAATAAAATGGAAGTCACACACCTGATATCTCTGATAGGATAGCAACTGAAATATAGAAACAACTTCATGAGATTGTAAAAGCAATCAAATCAGGAATAATGTCTCAGGTAAAAGAAGAAATCACAAAGAAACCAAAGAAAAAATTGATCATCATATCTGAAGAAGACACAGAATAAAAAAGGGAGCATAAGAAAATGATGGAAACCTTGAATGAAAATAGAAAGGAATTACAATGTAAGAAACAGATTCTAAAACTAAAAAGTCAATCAAACTAGCAATACTGCTTGAAAGGGACTGAACATAGACTTTCAAATCTTGAAGACAGGATTGCAGCTAGTGACCGTGGAAAGAAAGATCTCTTTAAAATAACAAGGAATCAGGAAATAACAATTCAATGGCTGCAAGATGATGCAAAGAAGCATAATTTATGAGTGATAGGTATCAGTGAAGAAGCAGGGGTCAACACAAATGAAAATAAAAGGCTATTTACAGAAGTAATAGAAAACTTCCCAAACATGGGACATGGATCTGGCATGCAGATAAGTGAAACATACAGGACTCCAACTAACCATAACCAAAGTAAATCTACATCCAGACACAATAATCAAGATCCCAGAAATTCAGCACAAAAACAGAATATTAAAAGCTGTTAGACAAAAGAAATGGATCAACTATAAAGGAAAACCAATCAGAATCATGGCAGACTTGTCAACACAAACCATTAAGTGAAGAAAAGTTTGGAGTGAAGTGTTTCAAATCCTGACATAAAACAGCTTTAAACCCAGATTGATGTATCATGCAAAACTCTTTCAAAATTGATGGAAAAATAAGATACTTCCATGACAAAGAACAACTGAAGGAATTCATGACTATCAAACCAACCCTACAGAAATTGCTAATGCATATTCTAGAGAGAGATAAAGATGACCATGGTTCCAGGAACAGCAGCAGAGGAGGATTGCCAAATAAGACAGGCAATTGAATGAAGGGGAAAAGTGGAGGTCCAACAACAGGAACATAGCAGAGACAGACCAAAGGGCAGAGACAAACCAATGTATGCACAGACAGACAGAGGGCAGAGACAAACCAATGTATGCCAGTTGTAACCATTAATATAGATGGCCTCATTTCAGCAATTTTAAAGGAACACATGGAGAGTGGATCAAGAAAGAAGGTCCATTGATATATTGTATACAAGAAATACATTTAACCAGAAAGGAAATTCATAGACTGAACATCAAAGAAGCAAATACAATTGTTCCATGTGAGAGGAGGTTAGAAAATAAGCAAGAGTAACTCACCCATCAACTGCAAAATGGATAAGAGAGATATATTTTCATGCAGTGGAAAGCTACCCAGCTATAAAGTAGGATAATCTCATGGCTCTTGTAGGTAAATGGATGCAACTGGAGATCATGTTCATGAGCAAAACAGTTTGAACTCATATGCATGAACCCTAGCATAAGAAACAGAAGGAGTTAATGGGATCCAAAAGCATAATAGTTATTGTATGAGTGATAGGGGAGGAAACACCTGAGAGGAAAAGGTGGTGATGGTTGTTAATTTCTTGTTGTTTGTCTCAAACTCTTGTATTGTTTTCACAATTTTGTTAGGTTGGGCTTTGTTCTGTCCTGTTAGATTTTGTTATAGGTGGCTATTTTGAACATAATGGGATGTATTATGGTAATCATGGTTGGATTCCTATTATATTATTTTGAATTTTTATAATGCTTTAATTCATTTGTTTAATTGGTTTTGTTTTGTTTGATTTTATTATGTATAATGGTATGAACAGCTATTTTGAAGAAAATGAGACATTACGGTAGCCATTGCTGATTTCCTATCATCTTGTTTTGAAATCCTATCATGCTTTTGTTCTTCTGTTTTTATTGGTTCTATTTTATTGTTTTACTTGATTTTATTATGTGTGATGGTATGGACAACTTTGAGGAAAAAAAGATAGTATAGTAGCCACTGTTCATTTCCTGCTATCTAGTTTTGAAATCCTGTTATGCTTTAATTCTTTTGACTGGTTTTATACTATTTTGTTATGTTTGATATTATTGTGTGTGAAGGTATAGTCAACTATTTCAGAGACAACAAGAGATATTTTGGTAGACACTATTGATATCCTTTTGTCTTGTGAACCCCTGTGTTGCTTGTATTGTTCTGTTCTGATTTGCTTTATTTTGTTTTGTTTTGTTTTCATTAAAATAAAAAATTAAAATAAAGATCAGAGCAAAAAAAATAACACACTGGCAACTAAAAAATTAATACAAAGAATCAATGAATCAAAAAGTTGGTTCTCTTAAGGGCTGGGGATTTAGCTTAGTGGGATAAGCACCTGGCTGGCAAGTGTGAGGTCATGAATTCGATCCCCAGTCCCTCCACCCTGAAAAAGTTGGTTCTTTAAAAGATTAAATAATAATGAAAAGAAAAGTCTCAAATCCATGCAATTAGAAATTAAAAGGATGAAATCACAACAGACCCTGCAGAAACCCAGAAAATCATCTATACCTACTTTGAGAACATTTTCTAATAAGATTGAAATACAGAAGAAATGGACAGATTCCTAGATACATATGAATAACCAAATTTTAATCAAGAAGATATAAAAATCCTGAATAATCCAATATCAATAAATGAAATTGAATATGTAATTAAAAGCCTATCAACAAAGAAAAGCCCAGGCACTGATGAATTCACAGTTGAATTCTACAAGAAATTTAGAAAAGACCTAATAGTGCTACTTTTCAAACTCTTTAATGAAATTGGCAGGGAAGCAATACTTCCAAATTCATTCCTGAAAGCAAGCATTACTCTGATAGCAAAACTGGAGAAAGACCCAACTAAGAAAGAGAATTACAGGCCAGTTTCTCTAGTGAACATTGACGCAAGAATCCTCAGTAAGATACTGGCAAACAGACTGCAGCAAAACATTGTACACATGATCAAGTGGGATTCATCCGAGGGATACAACATATGTAAATCCATAATGTAATACACCATATTAACAGAGCCAGGGACAAAAATCATATGATCTTCTCAATAGAGGTACAAAAAGCTTTTGACACAGTCTAGCCCCTATTCATGATAAAAACTCTACAGAAAACTGGAATAGATTGTCTTTATCTCAATCTGATAAAAGCCATCTATGACAAACCAATAGTCAGCATCATACTAAATGGACAAAAAAAGAAAGCTTTTTTTCTAAAATCAGGAATAAGACAAGGATGTTCACTGTCTCCAGTCTTATTCAGTGTAATCCTGGAAACTTTATCTGGAGCAATTAGATAAGAGAAAGAAATAAAAGGAAGAAGTCATACTATTATGATTTGCAAAGGACATGATACTCTACTTAAAGGACCCCAAAAACTCCACCAAAAGACTTCTAGATTTAAAAAGCAAATTCAGTAATGTAGCTGGTTACAAAGCCAGCACTTAAAAATCATGTACATGAATAACAAACTCAATGAAACAGAAATCAGAGAAACAATACCTTTTACAATAGCATCCCCAAAAATGAAATACCTAAGAATCAATCTAATAAAGATGGTAAAAGAGCTCAACATTGATAACTACAGTACTCTGAAAAAGGAGATTGAAGAGGATATTGGAACATGAAGAAATATCCTGTGCTCTTAGGTAAGAACCACCAATACAGTGAAAATGGCCATATTTTCTAAACTGTTATACAGATTCAAGGAAATCCCCAAAAAAATTCCAATATCATATCTCACAGAATTAGAGAAAACAATACTAAAATTCATCTGGAGCCAGAAGAGACCTAGAATAGCAAAGGCAATCCTGGGCAAAAAAACAAGAGGGGGGCATCACAATCCCTGACTTGAAATTATACTATAAAGTTACTGTGATAAAAACAGTATGATTCTGGCAAAAAAAGAAAAAAAACCTGAAGATCTATGGAACATATAGGAAGATGTAGAAACAGCTCCAGACACATTAAGCCACCTTATCTTTGACAAAGTTGCCAACAACATTCACTGAAAGAAAGATACCCTCTTTAATAAGTGGTGCTGGAAAAACTGGCTCTACATATGCCAAACATTAAAAATGAACCCATATCTTTCACCATGTACTAAGCTATAATCAGAATGGATCAAAGGTCTTAATATTAAAACAGAAGCATTAAAACTGTAGAATGAGAGAGTAAGTAAAACCCTTGAATGTATTGGTGTAGGCAATGACTTTATTTAAAAAAAAAACTCCTGTTGCACAGAAACTATCACTAAGAATTAACAACTGAGATCTCACCCTATTGCAAAGCTTTTGCACAGCAAGAGAAACCACCAAGAGTGAAGAGACAATCACATTTCTCCCACAGTGTGTGAGAAAGTATTTTCCAGCTGTATCTCAAAGAATTACTATCAAGAACATTTAAGAAC
This sequence comes from Hydrochoerus hydrochaeris, assembly GCA_004027455.1. Taxonomy (NCBI): domain Eukaryota; kingdom Metazoa; phylum Chordata; class Mammalia; order Rodentia; family Hydrochaeridae; genus Hydrochoerus; species Hydrochoerus hydrochaeris. The sequence continues at coordinate 112,275 of PVLA01003378.1, forward strand.
TCAAAAAATCAGTCCTCCCAGATTTAAAGACCCAATCCAAAAATGGGCATCTGAGATGAATACACACTTCTCAGATGAAGTAATACAAACAGCAAATAAATATGTTAAGAAGTTTTCAACATCACTCATCATTCAAAAGATGCAAATTGAAACAACACAGATTCCACCTCACTCCAGAAAGAATAGCTACTATCAAGAAATCAAGCAACAACAAATTCTGGGGGGCACTGTGGGAGAAAAGGAACTCTTCTCCACTGTTGGTAGGAATGCAGACTTGTGTAATCACTGTAGAAATCAGTGTGGAGATTCTTCAAAAATCAAGGACTAGAGGTCCCATTCAACTGATCTATTCCCCTTTTGTGTATCTTCCCAAAAGAATTTAAAACATCATACCTCCATGATGCATGTGCACTCTCATTTATAGCAGCACAGTTTGTAATAGCCAGATCTTGGAAACAACAGATCTTGGAAAATGCCCATCAACTGAGGAATAGATTTTTTTAAAATGTGTAGTTTTATACAATGGAGTACTAAGCCATAAAGAAGCATAAACTGGTGAATTTATAGGTAAATGTATGCAACTTGAGACCATACTCATTAGTGAAATAAATAAGATACACATGTGTAAACATTGTAGCGTCTCATGAGTGTGATAAGCTGAAAGAAACAACACATGTATATGTGTATGCATATGTGCATATATATTAAAATAGTTAATATAGTTATACTACTGTTTTCTCTGAGTTCATTGAAGAGAAAGATTTGTGCTGGTATTGTTCAGACAACTGAATGCAAATGTCTTGTGTATCTGCATTATTTGGGGATGTCAAAGCACAATGTATGTACCATTGTTGCTCCTTGATTACTGTGTTTTGAAATTTTGTTTTAATTTTTTTTCTCCTTGAAATAAAATGGATTTAGAAAAAAAAGAGAAGGATTTCTTGGTTTTGTGATTTTGCCATTTTTATATGCAATATTAGATTTTAGCTTTGGTGTAAGCAGAGATATGGATTTGGCTAGAGTTGCAATTTTACTTTGCTGTATAAGATGTTGCAAAGGAGTTGAATTTTCACAAAGAACATGAGTCCAGTGATGTACCATGGAAACTAAGACAAGTAAGGAGAAGTTCACAAATGAGATGGTACTGAAGAAATGTCAGGGCCTTCAAATGGCATTGAAAGTTGTTATTCCATTCTTCTCAAAGTTGTTATTCCATTCTTCACCTGCTTTGATTAAGTGCTTCCTGTGGAATGAATGACACCCAAAAATATTATGAATGCAATGTTGGGAACTACAAATTCACAGTGACTGGTTTTGCATATTTCCCTTTGAGATGAAAGGAAGGATTGGGATTGTTGATACCACCCATGTGGGATTTCCCATTGACTCCTCAAAGCATAAGATAATCTATGCCTTCTTAAGTCATCTGAGGATTAAAGTCAAGGACAAAATACTTATAAAAAGCATACAATCATCTACACCTTCTTAAATCATCACAGGATTATACTCAGGTCAAGATACTTCAAACATAGGATTATCTATGTTCTCTGGAGTTGGAATCTTTGGATGAATGGTAATCCTTTGCTAGCCCCACCTATCACTGTATAGGCCAAATAAATAGGGGCTGTTTTGGGAGTGGAAGAAATCAGATCCAGAGACTTTAACTTCCTGGCCATTGTGGGAATATGATACCACTGTTTTTTATTTTTCTCACCGCATTCTTGAGATTGACAATCGGGACTCTTGGCCAGGTTCCTGATAATGCAGAACTAATCATAGCTCCCTAATGAATGAATGGGAAATGGGGGCTTACTTTTTAATATAAGTCTTACATAGGTTGGTAGGTAGCTTAGTAAAAACTTGACACAAATGATCCAATATTTATTCCTTTTTTAATACTCTATAATTGATTACATACTATTGTCATTATTTAATATGATCCATATATTTTTTCATTAATTCCCTAAAGATTTACTAAGAGACCAGTATATTCTAACTGATGAAAATCCAGAGGCTTTTTTAAAATTTAGGTAATGTCCTCAGGAAAACTATACCATAAACAATACAGAACCGGCAAGTATGTAGCTAACTATCTCACAAAATACAAAATGATCACTGTCTTATGAATGTATGAAGAGAACTAAGTGAATTTATGGGAAGGGCAGAATATATTCAAAGAAAATGTATTGTGGCAAAATTAGATCTTTAAGGAATATATACAATTTATAGATCTATATATATTATGTATGTATATATATAATTATATATTATATATATAAATTATGTATATATAATTTATATGTGTGTATATAAATTATATATATTAGGAAAGGGAAGATGGAAAGATTTCTAGGAAAGAACAATATAAGCATGGTAGAAAACAATAATAGGAACACTACATGGTTATATTTTTATAGAAATAAAGAACAAAAGTGTAATAGCCCGACTAAGGAATAAAAATTCAATCCAATTAATCAAAGGTGAAGGAGTTTTATTGCCAAGCCTGGCGACGCAGCCTCCGGTAACTGGTCTAGAGACTGCGTGCCTCACAACTAAGGGAGTTTACTTTTATAGAGGATCAACGCAGCCGATTGTTGGGTAGGCTGATAAGAACACGGGGAATGAGCTGGTTGATCATTTAGGGTGGCATTTCGGGGAAAAGGAAACTCTTGTGAGAAACAGCTGAGGCTTATTAAACTGAAACTTATCTCGTGACAAGAACAAGGACTTAAATCTAAAATGGCGGCGCATACAGAACAAGATGACGGCGCAGGTGTTTAGTGGTTGATCAGAGTATTACATTCCCCTCTGATGTTGTGACTTGAGCCAAATCTTTGGTTCATTTATTCCAACAAGCATGTTGACCTGGGGTACCTCTACAGCCAGCAATAGCATATCACAGTTAGGTTAGCAGGAAGGGCCAAGGGTCTTTGGGTTCCTTGAGCTAAGCATAGCCAACAGTCCTCAGCTAGATTAGGATTGGACAAATTCAGAGCTTCGTGGGTGACTCAAAGTAAGTCTTGGGTTTGAGGGTCTAAACTTACTTCCTTAGGTCTAGGCAAAACTAGCAGATGGTAGAGAATAATTTGTTGTTCTCTACATATCCAACTCTGAGAAACCCCTGACAGCCATTTAAGGTAAGCCATTTTGTTTCCACAGTCTACACTCTGGGTATATGAGCCAGTGAATTGACCCAATGACAGAGTGCCCTCTTTGCAGTTGCAAGGGTTTCCATAAGCTATTTTTAAGGCATCTCTAGGGTTATCTGGTGGCCCAAAGCCTCCCCGGGTCTGTAACAACAGACCCAATAAAATGGTTACACCTAAAGGATTCATTATGAGAGGGGCCTAGGTATTAATTTTAGTCAGTTTTAGTTTAAGGGGGTTACCAGTCTGTTGTATAGTCCATTTATCTTGAGAGTCTTCCTCTGTGACGTCCACTTGTTTGACGTGGGAGTGGTGAATCCAGACAGTCTTTCCAGCTACCTTGACTGCGGTTGGTGTGCTCAGCACCACTGTATAGGGTCCTTCCCAGCGGGTCTCGAGTGATTCTCGATGATGCCGTAGAATCAGGACCAGCGTCCCGGGGTCAATGGATGAATGGAGAGGAGTTTCCTCAGAGGGAGCTGGACTCTTTTGTCTAAACAGCTGGTGGATAGAAGTCAATATGGGCTGCAGCGCCTGTAAGGACTTAATAAGATCTTGGTTAGTAAGTTCAGCTATCTTGTCCTCCAAGAGCCTGGGAACTAAAGGAGGCAGACACCCATAGAGGGCCTCAAAAGGGGTAATTCCAGCAATGTAGGGAGTACAGTGGGCTCTTAGGAGTGCAAAGGGAAGGAGGCTTACACAATTATCACCAGTTTGTAGAATCAATTTGGTCAGTGTCTCCTTTATGGTTCGATTCATTCTCTCTACTTGCCCAGAACTTTGTGGCCTATATGCACAATGTAGTTTCCAATCAACTTTTAGGAGCTGAGCAAGTTTCTGGGTAATTTGAGCTATGAAAGCCAGGCCATTGTCGGACCCCATAGATAAGGGTAGGCCAAATCGTGGGACTATTTCATATAAGAGTTTTTTTACTACAACTAAAGCTGACTCGGATCTAGTAGGGAATGCTTCTACCCAGCCAGTGAAGGTATCAACCAACACCAATAAGTATCGATGCCCCTGAAGGCCAGGTTTCTTCATCTCAGTAAAGTCAATTTCCCAATGTTCACCTGGACTTTTTCCTTTGAATCTGGTGGTCTCCAAATCTTGACATTTCTTTGAGTTAACCTGTTGGCATTGTGGGCATCTGGAGCTAATGGAGGTGGCCATCTTGGTCAGATGGGGAATAAAAAATCTGCTTCTGAACAATTTGGCCAGTTTTGTTCCCCCCAGATGAGTAGACTTGTGAGTCTGGTTAAGAATCTCTCATCCTAAGGCTTCAGGCAGTAACACCCGCTTGTCAGGTAACTGGAACCATCCTCCAGGGAGGTTAGGTTCTGCCTTCAACTGAGAGGCCAAGTGATGGTCCTTTTGTGTGTAGACCGGTTCCGACAAAGTCTGAGGGATCACCAATAGCGCTGTTGTATCCTCAGAGGTCCCCTCTAATGTAGTAGCTATTTCTCGGGCTGCACAGTCAGCCAAATTGTTTCCCTGAATTATTGGACATCCCCTTTTTGGTGAGCCTTACAATGGATGACAGCCACTTTCTGTGGTAGCCACACAGCTACCAAAAGGTCTAGGATCTGGGGAGCATTTTTGATTTTTGATCCCGCTGAAGTTAAAAGACCTCTCTCCTGGTATATGGCCCCCGTGGACATGGACAGTGGCAAAGGCATACCTGCTATCCGTATAGATGTTTGCCCTCTTTCCAGTTGCTATCTTGAGGGCCTCAGTTAGGGCAATGAGCTCTGCACGTTGCGCTGAAGTTCCAGGATCTAGTCTTTTGGCCCAAAGTACCTCGGTCTCAGTGGTCACTGCTGCCCCCGCCACTCGCTTACCTTCGCAGATGAAACTACTTCCGTCAGTGAAATAGTTTGGAGCGTCTCTCAAAGGAAGATCGGACAAGTCAACTCGAAGGTTCTGTTGTCTCTCAACGAGGTCAGTGCACTGGTGGAGGGGGACTGTAGAGTCATTGTCAGGCATGAGAGTGGCAGGTTTTAAGGCTGAGGAGGTTTTGAACATTATTGAGTCTGTGTCTAGGAGCAGGGCTTGGTAATGTAGGATCCGGGCATTTGATAACCACTTTTTGGGCGGGGCCTTGATAAGAGTCTCTAGGCAGTGGGAGGTTACTATGGTGAGCCTTTGTCCAAACGTGAGCTTTTTGCCTTCTTTCAAAAGCAAGGTCACCGCAGCTAAAATCCTGAGACAAGGAGGCCATCCCCCCACCACGGGGTCAAGTTTCTTAGAGAGGTAAGTGATGGGTCACTGCCAAGGTCCCAGCTCCTGTGTTAAAACCCCCTTTGTGACCCCTCGCAGCTCATCTCATGATTTTCAAAGACTTTAAGGGCAATCTCAATCAGCTAGGAGAGAGACATTCCCTCAAATCCCTCTAATTTCTGTAATTTGCGCCTGATATCAGGGGCAGACTGTGACACAAAAGTGATGTTAATCGCCCTAGCATTCTGTGGGGCCATCGGATCAATGGGAGTATATAACCGATAAGCCTCCAGGAGGTGCTCAAGGAATGCAGCTGGCGATTCCTCTGCCAATTGCCTTACCTCAGTCACCCTTGACAGATTTGTAGGCTTCTTAGCTGCTGCCCGAATGGCATCCAGAAGCCTCTGGTGATATTGTTCTAAAGCCTCCTTACCTCTATCAGTATTGGGGTCCCATTCCGGGTGCAAGGAGGGGAAAACATGTTCTATTCTCTGGAAGTCGGCTGTAGGAGCACCGTCGGGGTCCCGGATGCCTTTCTTTCCTTGAGCGAGAATGTGGAAGGGCTCCTCTGCTGTAAAAAGGACTCGAAGTATCTGGGACAATCATCCCAGGTGGGACGGTGAGTGACAAAAATAGACTCAAGCAAATTTATAAGGCTATCAGGGTCCTTTGAAAAAGGAGGGTTCTAACTTTTCCAGTTATACAGATCAGAAGTGGAAAAGGGAGCATAGACAAACATTGAGCCTCCACCGTGTGTTGGCATTTCTCACAGAGGACAAAGGGGAATGGCTTCAGAGGGAGGTCTAGGTTGAAGTTCCACATGGTGGCGACCTCGTGTGCGGATCGGACTAGGGGGAGAAGAGGGGGAGGAAGTGGAGGAAGGGGAGATGGAGGAAGTGGAGTCAGGGAGTGGGGTTGGAGAAGACGGGTGGGCCGGGTATGGGGGAGGTGGCAAAGGAGGTGAATACTCATCCAGAAGGGGATCTTCTTCTGACAGGAGGATCGATGGAGGAGCCGTGGGCTTCTGGTTTGGTTGCGCTTTCGGTTTGAGCGCCGCTATGAGTTCCCCTCCCTGAGGTTTAATCCAAGGAGGGGAATCATAGATAATATCTATCCAAATCTGAATATAAACAATTTGATCAGGGTGGGACAGGGGTCCGAAGACATACCGTGGTCATATCAAAGGACCTGATTGGGGGCCAGACCCCTTTCATCCCTGCAGGCCATTTCTGTGTAACAAAGATCATTAGTCTCCCTTTGTAAACATCTTCCCCGTAGCTTGCCGCTCATCTTTTAAATTCTTTGAAATGGTCAAGGACCAAGGCTAGGGGAGTGGGCAGTTCCTTTGTTCCAGTCTGTCCCATGATTTCCTAGGAGCAAGGTCTTGAGTGATGGGAAGGTTAGAAACAGTTAACAAAAACACAAGACGCAAACGTGGACACACAAACACAGATTAGACACACTACAGACTGCAGTCTAAAAAAAAAGGAAAAAGTAACTCCTCACCCAAAAGTTTTTGGTTGCAAGAATTTTAACCAGAGGGCTCCAAAGACAAACAGAGCTACTCAAGACAGCAAGGCAAAACACAAATACAAAGCAAAATGGGCCATTAGCCCAAACAAATTGTTCTGTCCTTGCTTGCCAGACTCAGCTCCCAAATCAAGGGCGTCCCCTCTATAAATTACACCTAGGTATGGCGCGTCATCAAAACCCTCTGGAAGAAGTAAAATTTTACTCACGGTTGTAGGGGTCCAGATGGCCAATTTGGGTCGGTGGGGCTAAGCCTCCATCCCGGACGAGCCCCCAAATGTAATAGCCCAACTAAGGAATAAAAATTCAATCCAATTAATCAAAGGTGAAGGAGTTTTATTGCCAAGCCTGGCGATGCAGCCTCTGGTAACTGGTCTAGAGACTGCACGCCTCACAACTAAGGGAGTTTACTTTTATAGAGGAGCAACGCAGCCAATTGGTGGGTAGGCTGATAAGAACACGGGGAGTGAGCTGGTTGATCATTTAGGGTGGCATTTTGGGGAAAAGGAAACTCTTGTGAGAAACAGCTGAGGCTTATTAAACCAAAACTTATCTCGTGACAAGAACAAGGACTTAAATCTAAAATGGCGGCGCATACAGAACAAGATGATGGCGCAGGTGGTTAGTGGTTGATCAGAGTATTACAAAAAGAAAGGTAATTGTAAGAGATGTGATCAAAGAAAATAATCCCTAAACAATCAGAGAATATGTCAGCCTCTAAAATTAGCTAAGATAATAATCTACATTTTACTCTACAAATAGGCAAAGTATTGAAAATCTTTAGGTATAATAATGGCAAGTTTGTACAGAATGAAATAGAAGGAGAAAAGACCCAAAGTAGAAAACATGGTCAAAGAAACTGGTGAAGCACTATAAGGAGACTACCAGCAAAAGAGAGGTGGTGACAGATCACAGATATTCCAGAAACTGAATAGTTTTGACCAAAAAAAGCAAGAACACAGAACTGGTGGCTTGGCTCTAAGTTGAAACTAAACACACAAAGAGATGTCAGGTCCCCCAGTCAATCTATAAATATGATACATCTCAACTGAAATCCACACAAGATGTTTGTACAGACAAACTGACTATACAACTCAACAAATTAATTCTGAAATGCAAAGCAAAAGCAATAGCACAGCCAAGAGAATTCTGAATAAAGAATAATGTTAGAAGATTCACGCTAACAGATTTCAAGATTTATTTATAAATCTACAGTAATCAAGATGGTGTGGTATTGGTGGAAGGATAAATGCATAAGTCATTGAAACTGAATAAAGTCTATAAATCAACCCAACATGAAAGTTAATTATATATGGCCTTGGTGTAAAGGAAATTGTTTCAACAAGAGAATAATTTTTTTCAAAAATAATGCCGAACCAATTCAAAATCCATAGAAAATCCCTGAGATTGCAAATCAGGCTAATCTTTCACAAAGCTGACACCAAAAGCAAAATCTAGAAATGAAAATTTTATAAATTGGACTTCATCAAAATTTAAAACTTCTATGCTCCTCTCTCAATCTTCCAGAGTGCTGGAATTCCAGGTACAAGAGCCAGGAGGTTCACACATTTGAGCCCAGGTTGGGAAATAAAATGACAGTGCAAGACACTATCTCAAAATTAAAAAGGGTGTGTGGGGATATAACTCAGTTGCAAAGGCCCTGGGCTCAATCTCAGTACTATAGAGGAAAATAAAAAGAATTTGTATGCTTTAAAAGACACAATTAGAGCTGGGGATTTAGCTCATCAGTGTAGCCCCTGCCTAGCAAGCATGAGTCATGAGTTCAATTCTCAGTACCAAAACTTAAAAAAGACACAGTTAGGAGCAGGGATATTACCTCAGTGGCACAGTGTCTTCCTGGCAAGAGTGAGATTGTGAATTCAATTCCCGGTAAAAAACAAAAGACACAATTTTAAAAGTTAAAAAAAGTTTGGCATGGTGGCATACACCTGTAATCACAGTTATTCAGTAGGCCTAGGCAGGAGAATTGCAAGTTGACACCAGGACCCTGTCTCAAAATAAAACATTTTAAAAAATGGGGAATTAAACTCAGTGGTAGAGTGCCACTGGATTCCATCTAGAGAAAAACAGGAAGAGAAAATCACCTAAAGACAGGGGAAAAAAATCTGCAAAACACTTGTGTGATAAAGGATTTGTATCCAGAATATATAAAGAACTCTAAAGCCAGGTGTTTTGGTGCACACCTGCAATCCCAGCACTTAGGAGGCTGAGGCAGAAGTACGACTGCAAGTTTAGGGCCAGCCTGAGCTCCATAGCAACTTGAAGGCCAGTCTGAAGTATATAGTGAGACCCTGTATCAAAAAACAAAGCCAAAAAACAAAATTACAAAAAAAAATTAGTTTCCTCAAATTGATCTTTAGATTCAAAACAATCCCAATAAAAATTCCATCAGATTATATAGTACAAATTTCTTAAAAATAAAATAAGGAGCTATGTTTAAAGCATAAAACAAGTAATAGAAACTAGGCATTGTGGTACACATCTGTGACACTTATATTTTCAAGGTGAAAGCAGAAAGATCATGAATTTGAAGCCAGCCCAGGCTGCATATAGATTCCTCCTTTCAAAAAAAGACAAAGGCAAGTAATAGAAATGCCACAGTAGATATTTCTGATATTGCCTATATTACCTGGTGCTGTAAACCAATGAGAAATGTCAGATTTACTAAAGTCAGCAATGGGGCCCAGTTACTAAAATAAGAATAATAAAAATGAAGAAAGGACCAAGAAGTCAATAGAATTGTTATATTAATAGATGGCAAACACAGTGGTACTTAGAGTAGATGAGTTCTAACTCCTGACCCTCATGATTAGTATTTACTAACCTAAAATTGTGCCACATGTTTATATATTCTCTATCTCTATATCCATCAAAACAAGTGTACAAGTTGATAAAGCATCCATAGATATTTTCCCTTTAACAAATTAAAGAGCTATGGGTTTATAAGATTGGGTGTTTCTTAAAATCATAAACCCCAATGAATAACAGATTTATTATTCAGATCCAAAGTTCCCATTTTGCTCCTCAGGAGGAGACTGATTGGTGCACCAAATTTACTGAGCATTATAACACTTTACAGCAAGAATAAGTAAAGCATGAGGGAGAGAAGACTGCTGTGCTAGAGATTTTGATTTGCAAATGAAAATTAAGAAATCAGTACTACGTGTCTGATGCAATACAGTTTGGGAAGGGGTTGTCATTTTAGCAAATACAGTGGTAGAAAAATCTAAATAATGAATTAGAAGCCTAATTCATTATAGGTGGCACCAGCATTCAGAAGGTTAAAGCAGAAAAATCACCATGAGTTCAAGGTCAGCTTGCCTTGAATGTAACAAGACCTTGTCTCTTAAAAAAAAAAATGAAAAAAAGAGAATTAGACTGCACAAAAAACTCCTAGGCTTGCAAGTTTGACACCTCACATGGAACCCAGTAGGGCCCCATTCAGCACCCCCAAACAGCCAGGGGCATGCCAGAGTCCACTTCAGTCCTGGCCTGGCCCCACCTAGTGACCCTGAGTAGCAGAGGAACCTCCTGTGCTGAGTAGCATAAGCCAAAGTCCTGCACAGTGAACTACACCTAGCTAGGCAACCTCAGCAACTCACTTGGAACCCAGTAAGGCACCAACCAGCATCCCCAAACAGCTGGAGAGCTTTGGTGCACCATGTGGTATAAGTTGAAGGCCTGCACAATATACTCCATGTAGCCATTCAGCTTTAGTATGCCACTCAGAACCCAGTAGAGTCCCAGCAACCTCAAGAAGCCATGGAGCTTTGGAGTGCCACATGGGGTGAGCTGAAGGTCCACTCAGCATACTTCCTCCATTTGAGGAGCCTTTGAGTGCCACTAGGGACCTAATAAGTCCTGCCTAAAGACTCCTACTCAACTGGGGAAACTCCCTGCAGTATGGACAGACATCCTCAACCCAGGAAACAACAGAGAACTTGCATGTGACTTCCCCAAGGGAATACAGGAAAATGACAAAATAAAAGAGCAAAATGCAACCTCAAACCCCCAGCCCATCCCAAACAAGCCTAGGAGACATGGACATAGAAGAAATTGTAAGCCATACACTGGAAACTTTTGAAATGTTAGCAACTGAAACAAAGAAAAAACTCCATGAAGTTATAAAGGAACTCAAATCAGAAATAATCTCCCAAGTAAAAGAAGAAATGATAACAGAATTGCTGAACACATCCAAAGAAGACACAGTTTAAAAATGTAAGGAGCACTGCGAAAAGATGGAAAACTTGAATGAACAATATAAGAATTAGAATGCATGAAACAGATTTAAAGAGGTATCCAGGAAATAAAAATTCCATTGAAAGCTGGCAAAAGTACCTCAACAAATGTCAAGAAAGACTTTCAGACTTCGAAGACAAGATTGCAGCTAGTGAACAAGAAAGAACTTTTAAAAATAACAAGGAATCAGGAAATAACTCAACAGTAGCAAGATGATGCAAAGAAAAACAGCATAAGTTTGACAGGTGTCAACAAAAAGGTGACAACACAAATAATATCAAAAGACTATTTATAGAAGTAATAGCTGAAAATTTCCCAAACATGGGAAAGGAAACTGACATACAGATAAGTGAAGCATATAGAACTCCAAACAACCATAACCAAAATAAATCTACATTCAAATACATAATAATTAACCTCCCAGAAATTCAACATGAGAACAGAATGTTAAAAGCTGTTAGAGAAAGTAGACAGACTACCTACACAAAAAGTGTATCAAAATCAAAGGAAACTTCTCAACACAATCAAGTCAAAAAGACCACAGAGTGAAGTATTTCAAATCCTAAAGGAAAATGATTTCCAACCCAGATTGATGTATCCTTCAAAACTGTCCTTCAGCCCAGAATCTCCACAGTGGGCCCACCCTGCCTCTGGGACCTTAGCTGAAGCCTGTATCAGGCATAGGCTGCCCAGAACCTCCACCATGGGCGCACCCTGCCTCCGGGAACTTAGCGGAAGCCTGCATCAGGGGTAGGCTGCCAGGAAGCTCCACCGAAGGCCTGCCCTGCCACCTGAAACTCAGCTCAAGCCCACCTCAGGGGTAGGAATCTCTCCTGTGGGCATGCCCTGCCACCAGGAACATAGAGGAGACCCGCCAAGACTGAAAACTGCCCTGGACTGCCACAGATGGGCCTGCCCTCCCACCTGGAACATCAGAAGATCTCAGCAGTATCCAGTTAGTGTGAGAAAATTTGGAACTTTGCTCCCAGGTGTTGAACTTTGGACTACACCAGATTGACTGTATCAATGTGGTGAGTATACCCCTAAAATAGAGGTGTACAGGGGATAAATAAGGCCAGTAGTAAAAACCCCTACAACTAACTGTAAGACTTTGGTGTGTCTGAAAAGAGTGTGTGTGATCTCCTCCTACACATAGAAAACACCAGGCAGAGTGAAAATGACAAAACGAAAAACCAAAATGCAGTCTCAAACATATAGTTCACCAGTAGCAAGTATAGGAGACATTGAAATAGAAGATGCCAAAAGTAACACACCAGGAATCTCTGAAAAGATAGCCAGTGAAATAAAAAAACAACTTCATCAAGCTATAGAGGAAATCAAATTAGAAGTAGTCTCCCATGTAAAGATAGAAATAACAACTTTGGTAAAGGAGTTGTTGATTGCAGCTAAAGAAGAACTAGAGAAAAAAGTACATGGGCATGGGAAACTGATTGAAACTTTGAATGAACAATATAGAAAACAAGCAGAATTCATGAAATAACTCAAAGAGACATACAAGAAACAAAGAATTCTATTGAAAGCATGCAAAACTGCCTAAAGGAAGCTGAGGATAGGATTCTGGACCTTGAGGACAGGATCACAGTTAGTGATCATGAAAACATAGAACTTTTAAAAATAAAGCAGCATGAAATGACAATCCAGAAGCTTCATGATGATACCAAGAACAATATAAGAATAATGGGTATTAGCAAAGATACAGGAGGGCATGCAAATGACATACATAAAGTATTTGCAGAAATAATAGCAAAAAATTCCCCAAACATGGGGAAAGAATCTGATATGCATATAAGTGAGGCATATATAACACCAAATAGTCACATTCAACATAAGTCCACACCCAGACACATAATAATTAAGATCTCAGACATACAGCATAAAAAGAGAATATTAAAAGCTGTCAGAGAAAAGACACAACTCACCTATCAGGGAAAGCCCGTTAGAATCATGACAGACTTTTCAGCACAAACCCTCGAGTCAAAAAGATCTTGGAGAGAGGTATTTCAAGTCCTGAAAGAAAACAACCTTCAACCCAGACTGATGTACCCAGCAAAACTTTCATTCAAATTTAATGGAGAAACAAGATACTTCCATAACAAAGAACAACTGAAGAAATTCATGTCCACCAAACCAACCCTAGAAAGAGTACTGAAGGACATACTAGACAGAGATAAAAATGACCACAATCCCCAAAACAACAACAGAAAGAAACTTCCAGGTAGGATAAGCAATTAAATAAGAGGAAAAGCAGAAAGAAACAACTGGAACATAACATGGCAAAGTCGAGCCAGTACATATCAGTGCTATCCATAAATATAAATGGTCTCAACTCACCTATAAAAAGAAATAGACTGACAGAATGGATCAAGAAACATGATCCCACAACATGCTGTATACAAGTAACACATCTGACCCAAAAGGAAACTCATAGATTAAAAGTCAAAGGATGGAAAACAGTATTCCATACAACAGGAACCCAGAAAAAAGCAGGGGTAGCTATTCTATTTGCAGACAATGTGAACTTCAAACCTAAAATGATTAAAAGAGATAGAGAAGGTCACTACATACTTGTTAGTGGTAAAATTCAAGAGGAAGAACTAACTATTATAAATATATATGTGCCAAGTATAGGAGCACCCAACTATATAAGACAAATACTAATGGACATGAAAAAACAAATACACAAGAACACCATTATAACAGGAGATCTTGACAGCCCATTGTCACAAAGAGATAGATCAACTAGACAAAAAGTCAGCAAAGAAATAACAGAACTGAATCATACCTGTGAGCAATTGGACTTAGTAGATGTTTACAGAGTGTTCCACCCAACCACATCAGAATACACATTCTTCTCAGCTACACATGGGACATTCTCCAAAATAGACCATGTATTATCCCATAAAATGTTCTTAAGTAAATGCAAAGGTGTTGAAATCATG